>VDFB02039983.1:0-35344 GCA_007258455.2 Sequoia sempervirens | reverse complement strand
ATAAATGCAAGACGAATTATTGTGTGGATTAAGAGCAGAGTGAGTGATGCAAAAAATGTGAAAGTGATCAAGTGTGTTGATATGAATGCAAGCCTTAATGCCTATGACTTCCTAACACAATGAGCGGAAGGTGTCTACATTTCAATCCATTTGATATGTTGTTTGTGCTTCAATGGAACTATACCTTTAGCATATAAGATATGCATTGTTAACAATTCAAATTGGTACTGAGTGACCCCTTCTTCTATTCTTCTTTCTTTTGGACAATGAGTCCTTTGGCAGTAAGCCTTTCTTTATCTTTTTGGGCAGTGAGCCTTATTATATTCAGCGTTGCAATTCATATATTAGTGAGCTAATCCTCATCGTGGTTTTTCCCTTCTTGGGTTTTCTACATAAATCTGGTGTTCTTATGTGTTTGATGTGTTTACATTACTGTTTTACATGTTTGCATTCTGTTAATGCATTTTAAGGGTTTAATGGTGGATAAGGGTTTAAGGGATAATGTGGATCTAAATGTTAATGAGGGTTGTTGATGTTTTAAAAGCATACAACTAATTTACCACTCTCTCAGTTGTCTTATGCATTTAATAATTATTACACCCAATCTACTCTAAGTGCATAAGATCAAGTGATTTCAGTTTAATTCTTAATGCTTAACAATGTCTATCTATTCTATAGGATGTTATTGTGTCACCCTGGGCAATTTGACAATAAGAGCATCCTAGGACATTTGTTTGGCCCATTCAGTAGTCTCCTAGGCTAACACAAGATTGTCAAGGATAAATCTTCTTGCCAAGGATCCAATTTGTTCTAGTCACACTATCATTTGGGTAATAGGTTTTATTCTACAAACCATAGCCTTGGCTATGATTTATAAAAGGTGTTAAGCAAGGTAATGGGATGCCAACTAGCCATGATGTCTTCATCCTTTCCTTTAGGGATGAGAAGGCCTTGGTTAATAATGGGTCCCAAAGAACCAGTCTCAATTCCTTCAATATACACATAGTAGAAGTCTTCACAAATGTAAGGCCATAAGGCTTTGTAGAATTCAACTAGCAGACCATCCATTCCTGGGCTCTTCTCAACATCCATGTTATAATTTGGGCTTCATCAAAATCTTCTATGAAGAGAGGTTTATCAAGAAAATTACTCTAATCATCAACAATTTTACAAGGAATACACTCAACCACACTATCTTCAATAATGGAGATTAGGGGGTCATTTATTCTTTCATCAATAAACATATGTTTATAGTAATTGAAAAGAGTTTTCATGATGTCTGAGTGGTTGTTTGGAGGGGTTCCATCAACAGATTTAATGGCAAATATCTACTCTCATTTTGTTGATGTTTCAGAAATTGAAAGAAGAATTTGGAGCCTCGATCACCATCTTTAATCCATTTGTAATCACTGCAGAACCTCTAAAGACAAAATAACACAAAGACAAATTTTTTTTTTTTTTTTTTTTTAAGTAACATAACATACATGTAATACACATTAAGATATGACATGAATTTCATGTAAGTAAATTCACTAACACATACATCCTTTGGGGTACACGAGGAGTCATTACGCGACTTAGATCCATCCAACAGCAATAAAGAATAAAATCCAAAGATATAAAGTAAACATTATCAAATGAAGCACATACATGATAAATCATTGATAAGAACCATTTGCATACAAAAATACAACATATGCATAATTAACTTAACACATTGAATAACAATCATTAAATAGCCATACATAAGATTTAACGTTACATTTCAATACAAATGTCTAAGACGATACAAAAGTGTCTCCGAACATGAATGGAAACCATACATCAGATAACATGATACAAATAAACAGATGAAAATTGGCTCCAAGACGGATACAACTCTGGAGTCGCTACAACAGCACCAATCCGCACCTCTCGATTCTCGACTGGGGACCCAATGGGTGCTTAGCACGTTCCACCCGACCATGTGAGTCCGAAGACCCACCCCCCGTGCCAGGAGCTAACAAGAAAGAGATCACAACCAAGAACATCCAAACAGGGAACCACAAGACTCAACAACATACAAAAGTATCATAAAACTCAAGGATTACAATGACATATTCAACAACGTCCAAGAGTCATCAAAATTACTTAAAATCATAAATCTCATCACATAAATCAAAGCAATGACCAATAAACAAGTAACAAAACGATGATCATGAAACACTTCCAAAACAAACTGAATTAATAAACATAATACAATTCCAAATTGCAATTAAACAATACAATAACATCATAACACAATACCAAAAGAGTACAAGGTCATAAGTCAAATATCAATGAGATCATACAAGACCACCAAGTACATCAAGATATATTAAGGAAATAATCACAAATCAATATAAATCTGTATATCAACACTCTAAACCAAATCCCACAACCTACTTCCAGAGGAACACAACAAAGTAAAACACATGGGCAACTAGGGGAGAGTGTCATCACATAGTCCTTCATGGGCTATCCTATGCTCTTCCTCCCAACTGGAGGCACCGGTCCCATCTATGGCTGTCATGTGCTCTTCCTCCCAACTGGAGGCGCTGGTCCATAGGGTGACTCATGCGGAGCCGTAGACCTCTCGTGAAGACGAGGTCACGACCTTGACAACCACGGCCTTCTCAGCCTTCCATTAGCCTATGGAAGCACTAATGAAGATGAGGCATCCATTTTATTAATCTTATAATGATATTACTACCCAACCCTCCTAAGTTAACTATTAGGTTTTCACTTGTTTACTAACTCACTCATGGGTTATCCTGAGCCCTTCCCCTTAAACGGGGTGTCAGCCCCCATGAGGAGCCACTCTCCCTAGAGACCCCACAACATAAAAACCAAGGGTTGTACCATCATTATCTGAACAAAGAATCACAACATAAAAGCATGCGAGGCATTACCCATCTTGCTAACAAGTACAACATCAGAGTCTTGCAAAGTTCCGTACAACCATTTCAAAATAATGAAACCAAAACACTTGCCACATCAAGGGCACATAAAGAGAGAACATCAACTGACAATCAACTCAGGCCTTTGGAAGATTCTCAAAAAGTCCACATGAAAGAACTGACACAATAATTGCATGGCCACAAGAACTATTCGCAATTCCAATATAATGAGTAAATACACCAAAGTAAGATCAACAACTCCATTCAAACAACATCATTAACTTCGATACGGACTAAATTCAAGAAGATTAACTATCCACAACTCATAAACAAAACAACACAAATTAAATGGCAAAGGATTCCTTGAATCAAAATTAGTCTCCAAAGGCACTCACACCAACATGGAACCATCCACAAACAAACCTTCAACAATAGAGGTAAAAGCATGCAACAAGATACCCATACAGTTGGCAAACAAATGACCTTTGTCAAAATTAACAACCATGCCAACAATATAATCAAAATAATAAAAGTTGGAAGACCGCATTCCATAAGAAGCATAAACTTATCACAACCAAGCATCGCATAAGTATCCAATAAATTCCATCACAAAAACAATTAATAAGACCCCCACAACTCAAGAATTCACCACGAAGGGTTAAACGAATAACAATACAATTTAAATTAAAGAGGATTCCCAACTCACACAAACTCAAGGAAATTTCACAATGAAAGGTCCACCAAATCACTCATAAATCGACACAAACCCAACGGAATAAAAAAAAATCATTTTTGAACAACCAAGCAAACGTAAAGGAGGACACATCCAATCGGAAACATCAAATTAACCCTTAAACATACATATACATTCAATGCTAATTCACTAAAGAACGTCAAATTTCAAATACAATTTATACATTTGCTTAACAAGATGTAGTTCATACAACAAAAGAAGTTCCAATACATACTTCCTCCATAATTCAATAATTATAAGTCAGCGTATATGTTTTACTAAGGACTAATAGAATTAAATCCCATTTCATGTTCTCTACAACACAAATTATTCAAAATATTGACTTAATAGTAATAATCTCCATGACACAAAATTAGAATACGATGATGTTATTATATGAAAATATACTTTAAACTAATGGCACTAACTTAACTGGATAAAATATCACCTATAACGTTATTACCTAGTATAATCACCATACCCCACAATTATCACAAATATCTACATAAAGATCAATTAACACTTCTACCCTTATATGACCACAATTCTTTTAGTCTGAGGTCAAGAGATGTGGATGATAGCACTGATCCCCCCATTTATAACATTTGAATTATAACTCATTTATTCCATCCTATTAGAGGTATCATTCCTAACTAAAATATACCATAACATAACGATAAGCGTACCTAAGATAAAACTTTATATAATAAAAAGGAGAAAGACTCATTGATCTACCTATATCCACATACCTACATTAGAAAGGACACATAACTTTATTTCCCTATTACCTAGTCTTAGCCTCCACACTTATATTTATTTATTAAGATCAGATAGATAAGTAAATTTTCCTCAAAATAATATTACCTAATAATATAGACAACTTTTTCTTTCAACTTAGACCAATTTATTCGCTTAATAACTAATTCTCCTTTGTAGTAAAAGACTTAAATACTAACATTGCATAAATACAGAAGCATGTGAAAAATACAACTTAAAATCAAATACATCTGTTGCGATAGATTAACAATGGAATCGGAGAGATTAAAACTTCCTATTATGTTTTCAAAAGTGCACGGTTGAGACAGGCTAATACTGAAATCAGAGAGCTTATTTAATTTTCTAGCTGCAGCTGTGGTAGGTTGCCAACGGTATCAGGGAGATTATATAAATTTAGATTACTAGACTATGCGAAGGGCTCATCTAAACACTGTATCCAATAACATCAATTTCTCTCAGCTTCGACTGAATGGAGGTAATTGGCAAAGGCTTGAAACATTGCGCAGACCAAGAGAATTAAATAATCTGCTCATTGGTCCTCAATTTCTTCACTTGAGCAATCTGCTCATTAACGGCATTAGAGAAGACACACGAACCAAGTTTCCTCCAAGTTTGAGATGGTTACGGTTGCAAAAATGTGAGAAGCCATTTTCCTTCAGCCTTGTGGATAAACAATAATTAAATCTTGAGAGAGTTTATTTAAATCTATGCACCCTACCATGTTCAAGTGCGTTGCTGCAATAGATTGACAATGAAATCAGTGAGATTATTTAAATTTACTCCACCTTTGCAAGTCTAAACGTTGCAGCTGTGACGGTTTGCCAATGGTTTTAGGGAAACTATTTAATTCTGAACAAGGCCTCAACTCTAAAAGGGCGTAACAGAGACAGATTGCCAAGTATATTAGAAAGTGAATATTGGAATTTGGAAATATCGCCATCTACTTGCATTATTATCAAATCTCAAGGGTTATTCACAAGACGGGAGGTAAAGGGACAGGTGAGGTGCAAATACATGACTTAAGAGATGGAGAACTAATGCACAACTTTTTCTTTTCTGAATTGGACGCGTTTCTACTGGAAGATGAACTTCACCATGTTAGTACATTGACAATGTTTATTTTCAAGTGTTGCAGCTGCGATAGACTGTTCAGAAGAATCGAGCAAGTTATTTAAACCTTTAAACTGCCCATATGTTCAGATTTAACACTTTTGCTTAATAATGCGAAAGAGGAGGGAATAAGATCATTTATCTTCTGCCTTAGGGAAAAGTTAGCAATTTCATTTGTTTTGTTATACTTTCCCCCCTAGGAATAGTTATTGGAGTAGTTAAGAACCCGCGAATATGTTCTTTTAGCCACACTATACTACATGTTATCTCCATCATTGTGACAAGAGAGATTATTCTAAAGGATGTGATCCTTACCATAAATTTTAATTAGGGACAATGTCTTTGAGAAGTTTACGGATGATTCTTTTCTAAATGATCTAGTACTAAGTATGCAATCCAAGACTTGAAGCATAAGCAAAAGGCACCAGACTGGAGAAGGGCTTGAAAGGGCGCGAGTTTCACCGCCATCCCCAAGGGTGAGACTTACCCAGCAACAAAAGATAAAGGACCATCAACACAAAGATATTCCATGACCATCAAATCCAAACACAAAAAGGGAAAACATAACAGCCATATGCTTAAGAATAAAATATATTGGCAGGCTCTGGAAAGTATAAGGTTCAATATTCAAATTGCAACATCTAATACCTATATTTGCAGTCACCATGTATATATTCAATATGTAGATCCAAATAACCCCATAACATAAAATTTGCACCTTACATATTAAAGTGTGAATGCAGTGAGAGAATTACCAGATAGAAATGAAAGTTGAGCACCACAGAAAAGTGTGTTTAAAACTGCCTATGAATAATTTTCTTAACCAAGCGATATGTTGGGAAGGAGAGGTAACTTAATTTCATTAACCATTTTATACATTCTACTAATTGCTTTATGGTTGGCGCCTAGCTAGGGAAAAGAGGGCAAAGCAGAGGGGCACACAACCATAGGGGCATCCCCACATAGGATGAAAACAAGAATCAAAAGGGAGAAGGGGTCACACACATGCAACAAGCAGCCTAAATAAATCTCCTATCAAAACACCTTGCACGAATCCAAATCCACAAACAAGAAGGGATGCACTATAGACGCATTGACCCTTAAGTACAGTGTCTTAAAACAAATTTCCAACACTATGGTGTACATAATAGCTAATGTGAAGGCATCGACCTCTCACAGATAGAATAAACGCCATATCAAACAACATGAATTCCAAACAGAAAGCAGCAGGGGTGCGCCCAAAATGGGTTAGCTGAAAAGATTGAACCTGGTTTCCAACGCAACAAAAAGAGAGGGTGAGCGTTGCCGAAATCCATCGTTACGCTTGCCAAAGATCCACTTCGTCCCCGCGATTCTGTTTTTCGATCCCCCCTCTTCTCCTTCAACATTAACTTTTTAAAACAATTCATAAAACACAATCTATTCTACAAAGAATTTCTACAGACCAAAGTTCTCTTCGACTTCCAAACACTTCAGCTTCCTATCTCCATAACCATTTAAATTTCTTAGTAATAATAATTATCTTTTCAAGATTATTTTGTTCATAACAATTAATAATATCTTTTTTTACTTTTAACGAATTAGTTTAATTTGATCATTTGATTTAATTTAATTGAATATTATTTTAATTTCTAATTTATATTTTAAATAACCTTGCAAATCACTTATGATTTAATTAATTATTTAAACATGGTTACTTACGCATGATATTTTTCACAAAATCAAATAACACAAATCAATGAAGCAAACACAAATACTCACACAAAATTCGAACAACCCACCTAAGGGCACTACACCATTGAATTTGAGCATGAACTTGTGTCTTCGTACCTTTGTAAAAACCAAATTTCTAAGTAAATACTTAGTATGTGCAACAAATTGTTGGATTAAAAGGTCATGGGGATTAGAAGTAAGTAGAGATGTATACCACAAACAAGTTGCCCATTGAGATTTTTTCAAGCCTTCTTCATTTTGTAGTTGCTCTTTGACCATACTCACGAAATAAAAGAGGTATAATGAGTGATAACTCTTTCCCACCAATTAACCCACCTATCTTGTTGGGGTTTTGGTTCCTCATTCTAGGTGGTAACTAATCACAAGTTATACAAATAAAAATGCACCAACAAATCATATAATATGGACAAAATTATGCATAAGCATGTGATGTGTAACACAAGAGAAAATACGTACATGCAAAAAGGCGATGAAAATAAATGTGCAAGACAATCCGTGTCATGTGTTTTAATGACGTGGTTTATTGGTTGGCCTTTTTTGTGAAGCGTAACTTTACTTTGCACGTATTGTATCGTACTATCAATGATGTGACAATTAAAGATAGATTTTGCAAGGAAAACTATATTATGAAACTTCTATTTTTTTTTTTCACAACTTAATGAAATAAAAAAATGACGAAAAAGATCGACGATTTTAAATGGTTCAATCGTCTTGTATCATACTTAGATAATGTGAATTGTCGATTGTCAAAGTCAACCAACTTAATTGAAATAGGGAACGCCTTTAGCGTAATTAACAAATTCTTTTATTCATCAAATTGTTTATCATGGAGTTAAAAAATGGAATTCGTGGAAAATTGAATGAGAACAACCACTACTTGTTTTCACAACCCATGAAACACTACAAAATTATAGAATGATAAAGAAAGACATTTAAAAATTAAAATTAAAAATTAATCATCATAATGATGACAATGACAAGGGCAATAAATTGGGTGGTTATAATTAAATTAATTGATATATTATTAAAAAGAAAACTCAAAACTTATATGATAACAAAGTCTATATTCTACTTTTAATTGATATATTATTAAAAAGAAATTCAGTGGTTCACAACTTTGTAACCTGTATGTAGGTGAATGAGGAAAACTCAAAACACTTGGGGCAGAAATTTCAAATTGTAAGAAGTCTATATTCAACAAAAGCCCGTGATGCCCACCTAATATGAGTAGAAAAATATAAGTAGATTTTTCATGGCAGAAAAATCAACTGTCCAATACTACGATCTTTCAACAGTAATATCCACAGTATTCTACAATACTATTGATCTTTAACATCCAATTCTTCTTTCTTCCTTCGCAGTTTTTGACCTCCATTTTTCCCATGTCCACGTCAGCGCATGCTTCCACATCGTCGCCACGCTGGCTGTGGCCTTCACCTGTAATCACATTCACGTCATCAGATTTGTCCACGTAGACGTCCTGCTGTGGAAGACTGCAAGCATCTACAAGGAAGGAGTTTATGTCAAATGTCCCCCACCTCCGTCTCCTGCTGGAGAGTTTTAAAAATCTGTCATTAAACAGAAGGTCGGTGAGAGCGCTTAATGCTTCGCGGGCATCATTACATCAAGGGACGTCAACAATAAATTCGGGGAGACGTTAAATCACAATATAATAATGATTTATATGGGATGTATCCATCAAGACCACATCATGCATGACCTCTCTTGCTATTAAATTATATAGCTAAATAATATTAGCAATGTCTTGTAAGTGTACCAAGTGTTGATTATATTTTAAAAATCAAACATGGGAAGGCAAACAAAATTATTTAAATTTTAAAAGGTGTTAAATAAGTGACAAATAATTTGGTTTTTTTGGATGGGTACATCCTTTCATATGGTTGGTTACTTGGTTAAGATTTAGTGGTGTAATTAGATATCGACATGCTTTTGAAATTATTATATTCATTTATGAAACCGCATGTTTATGTTCAACAAAAACATGGGCGCTACACTTGAGAGATCATCTTTCCACAAACAAATATAACTTTTTGCATCAATTTCCAATGATTCAACATCCTTTTAGAAGCAATTCTAGACATGATTGTGTCTAGTAAGTGTCTTCTTAAAGTATTAGGTTTATATAATTGCAAATAAAAATTCTCTCTCTAAAAATTTGATTCAAGTCTTATATATGTGAAAAATTTACATAGTTTGGAATTTATCTCTTGTTGTCTGCAATCATCTAGAGTTTTCCTCCTAGTGTTGTTTTCTATTGCAACACACACAAAGAGTCTCTTATAATCTATTTTTTATGCACCTTTAAAAGCTTTTAGTGATTTTTCACTACAAAAAATTGCATGATATTGTTTCTTCTTGGTGTCATTTTGACATAGCTAATGTCTATGAGCCTTAGCTTCTTTAATCTTATCTTAAGCCATATTTGTGTCCGTACTTGTTGTACAAAATGTTAGTTGCATTAAAGAAGAAATATTATGATTTAAGTCCATCTTCAATCTCTCTTAATAGGCCCCAAAAACTCTATTTGCATTTTAGAACAACACTTTGGAGGAGTATCCCTACAAGCACTATGTACTTTAGCTTATTCACTCCTATTTCTTTGGATATAATGGACTATCATCAAATTTCAAAGCATTTTTCTTTTTATCTTAGCAACCTAGAAAATATCATACTCTTAACAAGTGCTTCCATTTTAGTTTGGTGTGATTTCTCGATTGTCCTTGAGGTGTGGAAATTTGCCCAGTCTAGATAATAAGAACCATTAAATCATTGCTATTGTTGAACTTTAGAAGGCAATATAATACTTTGAGTAAAAGTTTTGTTTTCAATGGCTATGAAATTCCATTGGTTGGCAAAAATTGCAAACCATAGGGACTCAATGGTGGGAAAGAGGTTATTTTATTGGCTAACCTTTGGTAGCAATCATAAAGTTTAAGCTAGAGGGCATTGGTTGTGAGATGATTCCAAGATTTGCATTTTAGAAATTACAATAAACTACAATAGAATGAGCAAATGCATTATTTTTTTAGTACAATGAGTTTATCAATTCTACTTGTATATATAATAGAATCCCATAATCCTCAAGTCTAAACTATACCAAACATTATAGCTCTACCAAATCTTGTCTCTTTCTTAACAAATCTCAGAATACTATGTAAAGTTCATGGCCATCAATCACTTAGTAGTAGTAGTTGCCTTTTCGCAAGGCTCAAAACAACTATGATTACTCTCTACAAAACCCTTTCATGCTCTTACTTTATTCCATAGAATACATGATTTAAAATTAAGATTGCATGGAAAAACTCTTAAAGCAACTAGGCCTATGCTCCAATACTGTGTTGGGGTTGCATACAACCTAGAAATGGCTCAAAGATTTGAATTCAACATGACGTCTTCCCATTCACAAAACTATATTAATGCTCTGAATGACAAACTACCCACTTAATAAGAGTGGAAAATAAAACCACCTTATTTACAAAAATAAATACTTACTAAACAAAGATAATTTAAAATGGCATTTATAATTTAGCAGAGGGGCTCATAGTTGCTCCTCACTAGTCTTTGTGTTCTCCCTACTATGCACAAAAAAGTTGTTTACATATAAAAGTTCTGGTATGACCTGTTCATAATTTAATTTGATTGTTTATTGCAAAGAAGTCAAATAATATATAATTAGTATAGCTATCTTAGCCCCAACTAGTAATGGGGTACTAAGAGTTTGCAACAACTTCTAACATGTTAATTTATTTATTTTATTTACAAAATACAAGTGTAGTTATTGACCTACACATAAAATTGTTGCATGTACTCTCCATGGGACCACAAGGCTTCACTCTCCTTTTTCAATAGCTCTTGATAGGTAGGTTGGATAGAATATTTTCCTAGAACTTAATTAATTTATTCTATATTTTTCCAAGTCTTGTGTTTGATACATTTATAAGTCAATTCAAAGGAATTAAGGATGACAATAATAATGGTTGGGTAGAAGGAGAAGGTGATGATGGCATTCCCTTGAATTTCTTTATTCTCAAGAGGGGTAAACTTCATGAGTCTGAGTCACTTTAAGGTTAAGCTTGTTGGTTTGGTTGTGTTGTGTGATTTTCATGGCTTCCTTTCTTGTTTGATGTTGTGAAACTTGGATCATTCATCATTTTTCCCAATGAGGATGATAATAGACAAATCAACCAATGATTGATTCCCTTGGTTTTGCAGTTCACTTGGTACGTAGTTGTGGCATAATTATACAATTCCTACTCGCATTTATTGATCGTACTTTCTGCAATGTACATTTGTACTAAGTTTGAAATTTGTATCATAAATATTTTTATTGTGTTTATATTTTAAAATATTCATTTATAAAGAATGAAGGAGTGCTAACTAAGAGAAGGCTTGCAAAGGCAAGTGAACAAGTGAACCTTTGTTGTTATCAAAGGTAGAACCTAAAATTTTTGTTGATGCTAGCAAGGATGAAGGATGGATGAAATTAGTGGAAGAAGAGATGAATCAAGTTGAGAAGAATTAGACTTGGGAATTGGTTCCAAAGCCTACATTGAACAAAAATGTGATAGGTACAGAGTGGGTTTTTAGGAATAAATTGAACGAGGAAGGAGAAGTTGTAAGAAACAAAGCAAGATTGGTTTGTAAAGGCTATTCGTAGGTAGAAGGCATTGATTTTGAGGAGAATTTTGCTTCGGTAGCAAGAATGGAAGCTATTTGATTGTTTCTTTCTTTTTCTGCCTACAAGGACTTTAAATTTTATCAAATGGATGTCAAGCCAACTTTCTTCAATGGAGATTTAGAAGAAGTGTACATAGAACAACCTGGTGGATTTTAGTTGTTAGAAGAACCAAACATGGTGTGTAGACTCAAAAAGGCATTGTATGGTCTGAAACAAGCTCCTAGAGCATGGTATGCAAGGTTGGATAAGTACTTGCTTCAACAAGCATTCAAGAAATGTATCAAAAATAATAATCTTTACTTCAACATTAAGGATGAGAGAATCATGATAGTTGTTGTGTATGTGGATGACATAATCTTTGGTGGTAAAGATGAGATGTGTAATATATTTGCTGAAGAGATGCAAAAGAATTTGAGATGTCTATGATTGGTGAGTTATCTTTCTTTCTTGGTCTTGAAATTGCTCAGCTGAATGATGGTATTTTTATTTCTCAAGCAAAGTATGTCAAGGAAATGTTGAAGAAGTTTGGTATGGAAGATAAAAAACCAATTAGTACTCCCATTGTTACTATTTATCATTTGAGTAAAGATGATGAGTCTCCCTTGGCTGATAAGAAGCTATATAGATCTAAGATTGGAAGCCCATTATATTTAACTGATTCAAGACCTGATATCATGCGTGCGACATATCTAGTTGCAAGATTTTGAGCTAATCCTAAAGAAACTCATTGAAGGAAGTCAAAAGAATCTTCAAATACTTGAAGAGTACTTTGGATTATGGCTTATGGTATCCTAAAGGTAACGACTTTGGTCTGAGTGCTTACACTGATGTTGATTGGGTTGGTTGTGTGGATGATAGGAGAAGTACAAGTAGTGATGCTTTCTTTTTAGGAAGTAGATTAATTTCATGGAACAATAAGAAACAAGATTTAATATCCTTATCAACTGCAGAGGCAGAGTATATTGTTGCAACATCTTGTTGTACACAAGTTTCGTGGATGAAGCAAACTTTGAAGGATATCAAGATACAATATGATGAGCCTATTCTTATTTTGTGTGATAACACAAGTGATATCAATATTTACAAGAATCTAGTGATGCATTCTAGAACCAAACATATATCAATTAGGTATCACTTTCTAAGAGAGAAGCTTGCAAACCAAGAAGTGAATTTGTATGTTTCTACAAAGGAGCAGATTTTAGATATCTTCACAAAGGCACTTGCAAAGGATACTTTTAAGTATCTCCAACAGAAGTTAGGGGTAATTTCCCCTCCTTCTTGCTAGATGCATAGTTGGTGCATCTGTCTAGGGGGGTATTTCATGTCATATCCTTATTCTTGGACTAATGGTGGCTACCTCTCAGGGGAGTAGGTAGTGGTTGTTGCTGATAAGGGAGCCCGTTAGTTACTTCAAGGAGTGTATGTACATCAAGGGGGAGAAGGTTGAAGAGGATAATATGTGCCCCTTAGGGGGAGATTTTGTGCTCTTGGGGGGAAGAAAGAGTTTCCCTTTGTCCTTGATGTCAAAGGGGGAGAAGAGTGCATGTTAGATTGGTTTTGCCACCAATGCCAAAGGGGGAGAATGTTGCAGTATGGTTGTCATTGATGTCAAAAGTGCAAGTAAGGTGTGTGTCTTGCTATCATTGTTTTCAAAAGTATGTTAGAGGTTGTTACAGTTTGGTTGATGATGTCAAAAGTGAATTGCAGTCTGGCTAGTTGGTTGCCAGAGTCTATGAGATGCTCCACATTTCTCTACTATTAGTGTTGTGCTCCTATGATTTGAAAGATACATTCATATTTTTTTAGTGCATGTGTGATCCAAGTTTCATGTTGTTTGGATTACCAAAAATGTGTTTTACAAGTGACAGTTTCATGATAGTGTTGGTTCTCTGAGGATTCTCATAGAGGTGCAAAGTTTGGATTTGCATTCCTTTGCATTTATAGATGTGGTTATGCAGTTTAGAAGTTAAGTTCAACATGTTGGGAAGGTGTTATCCAAGTTTTCATGTCATTAGTCCTTCCATAGAGAAAGTTGTAAGTGACAGAGTGTAGGACTATATTGTCTAGTGGCTAGTTTTAATGTCTATTGGTTTGTGCTAACTTGTTGTAGGTAGTGGTGAATCAACTGGTGGAGAGTGTTCTTGAATATCTTTTGATGTTTCCTGTTGCTCTATAAGATGTTTTCTACTTTCTCCAAAATAATTTGTGGTCTAGAATGAAGATTTTGTTGGGTTATTCTTTTGCATGTTGACTAGGGCATTTTGAAGGTGTGCGCCAAGAATTCTTGGTTGCACGAAGTTCAATAAGTGTTTGAAGGTGTTGTATGGGTCATGCTGAATCATTTGGGAGAAGTGCAAGTAATGTTTAATCTTTCATGAATACCACCAAGTTGTAATGGCCGGCGTGCTACAAGTTTCATGTTTTCTTGCTTAAGGCCGACCTATTTCAAATGTGTGAAGCGTGCATATGTTGTTCATTGAAGGCCAATGTTGTGAAGAATTTTTGGGACCAAGTTAAGTGTGTGTTAGAATTTGTAAGGTGTGTTCCCCTTCCTGGTGTTGCTTGCAGTTCTTTTTAGGGATTTCCCTCTACACGTTTCATGTTGTTTGATTTTTGGACGACTTGTAAATGTAATATCCTTTGTTTTTGGCTGACATGTAATGTAATTAATGCATTATCACACACACACACACACGTATATATTATAAACCTAGTTGATCTAGGAGGTGGGAGTGTGGTGTGATTGTGAATGTGATTATAAGAGGTGATTCAAGGATGTGTAATGCATTATGATGTGCGACTGAAGGAGAAAGAGCAAAAGTGATAGATCTTAGTCAGACTCATCTTGAAGAAATTTTTGTGACAAAGAAGAAGTGAAGAGTGTTCCTAACTGATTGTTGGAGGCAACAAGCCAAAGGAAAAGCTTCTTGAAGGCTGAAGGTAGTGAGTCAGTAAGCTATAAAGAAGACAATTGAAGAAGTTGCAGAAGTTGTCAAAGCAGAATTGCAATCATTAAAAAGAAGGGAAAAAGTAGAATTGTAATCATCAAAAGGATCGAGCTTCATTGTTAGATGTAGGTAGTAGAAAGACTGTCATGTTGTAATATTTTTTTAGTTTGTTCTCAGTTCAAGAAGTAGTTGCTTCCTTGAGTTGAAGCCCTAAAACAAAGTTTGTAGGGAGTTGTAGCTTCCTTGGGAGTGACCCTAAAACCTTTATAGGAGTAGTAGCTTCCTTGGGTTCCAGCCATAAAACAAAGTTGTAACTATGATTCATTGATGACGTTGGATTAGGACAATAGCTCCTAACAACTTTTCTCATTGTGGTTTTTTCCCTTTGGGGTTTTCCACATACATCTAGTGTTGTGCATTGTTTATATCTTTCGTGTTATTACATGTGTTGTAAAGTTTAAGTTCCAGTTTGCTCCAAAGGGTTTGAAATTTAATTGAATACTGATTCATCCCCCTCTCAGTATTTCAGTGTGTGTTCAATAGATGCTCCTTAATTAATCATCTATGTATAACTACATGTATGTGTATATGATGATGCCTAAAAACAAATCTTCATATTCATCATATGAGGAATTTGATTTCATGGAAGAAATCTCATCAAATCTATTTTCTTTATTTTTTCTAGCTTTCTTTTCTTCTACTATCTCTTAATGTGTCGAATACCTTTTTAATCCCAACACTTCACCTTAGATTTTTTAGAGGTTTTAGATCTACCTTTCTTTTTTTTTCTCACCTTTTTCCTTTGAAAAATATCTAATGATCAATTCATCTATAATATATTGACATTACCCCCTCATTTGTATTAATAATAAGGTACCAACCACCTCATAAATCTTTAACTTAGAGACCATACTATCAAATTCCATCAGAAGATTGTGCAGTGAATATCACAATGAACACAACAAGATAATACATTGGTCCTCCTCACATAACTTGAGATTAACAAACTAATAACAATGTTGAACTCAATTAGGTTCTTCGTCACTGAATCTCCATATGCCATACTTAAGGAATACAACTTCATCTATAAGAGAAAATTATTCACTAGGGACCTAGTTTAGTTTAAAGCTCCACCTTTTTCTCTTAAACCCTTAGTACTATTCTTCACATACACATTCGAGATCATTGAATTTGAAAGTCAAATCCAAACCAAGCTTCTTGCCTTCCTATCAAGCACAACCCATTCTTCATATTTTATGGTAGAGGGTTTTTTATTCATAAACTATAACCTATAGATCTATGTATATGAGAAGGTTCTCCATTTTGAGCTTCCAAAGCTCAAAATTAGTGGTGTTGCTTGAAAAATAAGATCACCTATGTAGAGCTCCCACTAAAACAATGACCAATATATAATAACCTATTCCCAAACATCTAACAAGCTGGCCATGCTTTGATACCAAATGAAAGGAAACCACATAGGTCCAACACTAATCCAATTTGAGAAAATATTCATCAAGTATTGATCTAGATAATAATTAACAAATACACAACACACACAATAAACAACAAAATGATATACCATAATGTAAATCTTGTAAAGGGAAAGAACGAGCTTCTGAAACACACTCAATAAATTTATCTACAATAACATGATTAAAAACACACTCATAGTTGTAGAGCTCTTAATAAGAGGTATATGAGCTCTTCAACTCTCTCTTCAAAGTCAAATTGACAACATAACTATGATTTGAACTCACCATGTATAAACCCCATCTTGAACATCTAATATACAAGCAAAAATTAATCTAGGAAATCACCAATGGTTTTCAAAACCATGGTAAAAAAATAAGGCTCCAATTTAGGTGCCTAAGTTAGTCTCCTCAAATTCTCATGCCTCATTGCGATAAGTCCACATTCCAAGAAAAGTATGTAAAACCCAAGGTTAAATATTTCTCTCAGGAAACTTAGGTGCTCTAATTTGGTCCATTCACATCTCATAAGATATTCTTACACATACTATTATTAATTGGTCAATGATGTTCCACCTAATCCATTATGTAACTCCCCTCAAGTACATGTTCTTAAATACTTTTACACAAATTATAGAATCTGTTTCATATCTTACAATGTTATAAACACTCTTAGATATCTCTCATGACATAGGTGCTCTTACACATCTCACACACATTTGCAAGTGGCATAGTGTGTCATCTAATGAATATTGAAAGATTCTTATAAATCTCAACATATTACAATACTAGCACTTGCACCCCAACAAGGTGCAATGGTTATGCCGATAGAAGGATATACTATGGCAATGTATTGAAGGACGAAGAGGGGAAAATCACATGGGAAAAGTGCAAATAGCTTTTTTGAAGACTAACTATTCATAGTAAAAGTCAACTTGGCAATGGGATGCGAGTAGAGTTGAATATGAACACATGGAACTTAATTTGAAGCTGTATGATATGCTAAATGGGTGAACAACATAATATATTATGTATAATTGAAGAATGCTTGCAACATTTAAGGTCGATTGGACCAAGTACAGTTGTTGGTAGTTAATGATATACAAAAATTGTTTTATGACAAGTCAAAATATTTTTGAATAATTTTGTACAAAAACTATTTTGTGAGACATCAAGAGCGCAAACGTAAGGGATTGGTTATGGATAATACAATTGTTGGTGGTTGACAGTGCAGGGCTATGATATATGCCATTTGTCTTCAAGGCCTGTAGAGGAAAAGCAAGAGAATGGTTAGATGCGATCATTATTTGTTGACTTGTACAATGATTTCTATGTATTCAATTTATCGTACTACTATTAGTGGAAACTATCTTTTGCCAATATAATTACAAAATTACCATAAGAACATGAATATGTTGAAACTGTTGATGACGTCGATGCCTTTGAGTGAAATGTATGCTTGAGTCTTGATCTCTTGTCCTTGTAGCTTATTTTGTCACGGTCTATAGTAGATGTCTACAAAAGGGAAATTTGTAAAAGAGGAATTGATGATCCGACAATAACTAGGAGAGATGTGAGGGAGAAAGGGATAAGAGTTGTGTACCTTCACTTATTAGAGACAATTGTAATAGAGCTTCCTCTTCTTTCCTCATAATTGTGTATGGATGGTTTTGCGTTTTTTAGTATCTCTCAAAGGAGAACATTGGCTGAATGCGAAGGTCATTCAACGATTTCACTTTGGATATAGTTGTAAATGTTAGTCCTTGTCGTTCTATTTTCCCAATGTTGATAGTTGCTTTGTTTAGCGCTAAGCCTTGGGATTTGTGTATGGTAGTAGCCCATGTCATTGTGAGCAAAATCTACTTGCGACTACCCAACGATACAGGTATTATCATTATACTTTTGGGGTCATCTTTATTCCATGGTGGCCCACTATAATTATCAATCCTTGCTACAACATACATCGGAATGTCTAGTGGTTTGGAACTAGGGATGTAAACTATCTCAACAACTTCACCTAGAGCTCCATTTACAAGTCCTGCTTGTGTCCATATGTTGGTTGTGAGCATGATGTGTTGCCCTCTACAAAGCAATACTTGCTTTTCAAGTTGTTCATCAGTAGTTGCATTATCTGCTTCGGTCCTGGTGTTGGTTGTAGTACTTATTGCAATTGGACAGTTCAACAATTTTAACATTCTTCTATTGTGCAGTCTAACTAAATCATTGGTAGCAAACAAGTGCATTGAATTGTCGAACTGTTCTTTTTCGCTGGAGGTGAGATGCTTATTTGTGCATGTCATTAGAAGTTTCCAATCCTCCTGTGTTGCTTCTGTGTTTTGTATGTTTTACAACATTTGACGAAAGTGTCTTTTTCTTGGAGTCTCGCCTTATTGACAAAAGACTGTTTCTATGGTGACAATGGTCATGAACTAGCCCCAGAGTGTGTTTGCATGTGACTGTGATGTGTATATAGGCTTTTCCATTACAGGCGGTAGCTATGCAGGTCGTCGATCAGTATTATTGATACCCCACCGAAACATAGATGTTGTCGATGTGGGAAGGCCTCACGTAGCCTCACATCTATCTTCAGGAGTAACTTTGGTCCTATGAAGCTCATCTCATCAATCAACATATATCTTATGTGTTTCATCTCTTCCTGAAATGTTGTTAATGCTTGGCCTTGCAGTGGGTGCATTTCTTTGACATGAATCTGAAGCACTGAATGTATAGTTGATTCATGTATATTAAATGCAACAACCCCTATAGGAGCTAATGTGAGTAGCTAGCTCCATTGGTGCTGATTATTACTCTTGAGTGCTTTTCTTATGCAAGCAATCAAGTAGGATTTTCCTGTACCTATTGTTCCTTGAACAATCATGTGCAATGGTTTATCTGAGTGATGTTTGTTGTGGTCAATAATATGTGTGAGTGCTAGTTTTTGTTTGGGCGATAATGTATAGTCTGGGACATCATACTTACTTGGAACATGCCTTTTATGGTTGTATGCTTTTTCCATGTTTATGAATTGTGTGGCAATTGCATGAAGCTCTTGAAGCATTGCAAATTGATCCCATATGTAGTTGCTATCAAACTCACGCCTACCAAGCAGCTCAAGTTCATTTAGGCTTACATTGTTTGAGGGGCCCATTTGTGAAAGTAATTACCATTCATTCATTTCTATTATGTCCCTTGTGTCCATCTCAATTCCGTTGTTTAGTTCTTCATCCTCAGTGCTTCCTTCCAATCGGATGGTGCGAGTGACATGCCATACATCATATTTGGATGCACTCATTTGCTTCCAATTTGCAATTATTGTATCATTAGTGAGCTCTATGTCGATTTCCAAGCTTCAGAAGTGTTTGTACAGTAGTAACTCGCTCTAGCAAAATGTTTCAAATTGGTTTGAACCATCCTTTAGGATAATATAGAACTTTGGGAAAACATTGACAATCGCTTTTACCTTTCTTTCTTTCCACTTGCATCCCTTGCAACTTGCAAAATAGGAGAAAGATCGTGCAGATTCAAGTAGGGTTATTGTATCCAATTCTAGAGGTCGATTAATGTAGGAATGAAGGTAAATAGGTTGTAGGTGTCTTTCATCTGTTCCTCTTGTTATTCAATGGAACATTTTCCATCCAACATTCAAAGATGTAAAAGGTCGATTACAAACAAGTGGCAATTTCTGAAGCATATGGCATGTTTCTTGTGCTCCAATATCACGCTCTGCCACAACTTCTATCATGAATTTTTGTTATGTTGCAAGGGATGGATCATCTATTTTTTGGGTTGTAGATATTCTTGCTAACATATCAATACAAGTCTTAGATGCTTGCTCTACTTTTGATGCATATTTGGCAATGTATTTCAGAACAAGTGCCTATGAGATGACAGGCTGGCAATCTATGTTAGCTCTCCATATTGAAATCATTTATGGATTGTGTATGTTTAACCTATCATCATTCCTTGCAGGTTCATTTTTTTTCCCATTGTTGTCATGTGATAAGGTAGATATAATTTGTTCTTTCCATGGAGCTTTATATCGGCACTCTAGTTTTTTCCCCTTCTTTCGTAAGCATGTCCCCTCTCTACATTTTGTGTGCCTCTAGACATGGTTGATTATCTCTTCATAGTCATGAGAGGGGTTTGTAGAAAATATCTTGGATGTGTCTAGCAAGCATGGATCGTCTAGTAGAGATCGATATACCGTGTTGTTTCTGCAAGATGCAGCGCGAGGATTCCAAGCACTGACATATTTGTCAAAGAATGTTCTTGCCTGTTCAATTGCTGCACTGTCATCCCAATCAAGTTTATCCATGTATGGTGCATTTTGGAGCCAAAGGAATCCATATACATGTGCAATGCCTCGATGTTGCTATAAGTGTGGAATAAGTATGAGTAAAATAACACTTCTTAATAAGACATTATATCAAAGATTCAATGATTAAACTAGTTTAAAGCAAGAATCTACTGAAAGCGTCATATTGTTCCCTATCTCTAAAGATTTATCAAGTCATGGGGCTCTAAGCAAGAATTTGAGTGCTTTGATTGTCTAAAATGGCGCATATGCCTGATGAAATGGCACTTTTGATGTTTTAGCGCTTTGAAACTCTATTTTAGCGCTTTCAAGTCAGATTGATAAAGTTTGTCAAATTTATCATTGATTTTGTCGATTTCGATCATGTTAGCTATTGGTTTGATATGATTGATGATCCTAATCAAGTAGATGATGTTCGACCTCATGATAGGCGATGTCTAATGATTGATTGATGATAATTATCCTCATGATAGGCGAGGAATAATTATAGTTTGATTGATGAACCTCATGATGGGCAAGGTTGATTTGATGTATTGACCTCATGATAGGCAAGGTTGAATGATGTTCACTCACAAGATTTAATCAAAAGTCTCACCAAGAGTTGATTAGTTTTGATAGGATAATTGATGTTTGATGTTTTGACAAAGAGTTCTGACTTTGAATATTTCATGTTGATAGGAGGCTTTGACAAACCTTCAAATTAGAGAGCAATTTCCTCAGACGTTTGATTTGATACCACAGCTGGCCCGGCCTAAGTCAACTATTATTGTACGTTGTGGATTGTCCTCCTTATTAGATATGCCCCAGATTAGGATTAATCATTGTCTCCTGACAGCTTTAGTGAAGAGGTGGCATAGCGAGCATAATACCTTCCACCTAGCTACCGGAAAGATTACAGTCACCCCTGAGGATGTCTAGCAGATTCTGCGAATACTAGTTGTCGGGGATATTGTTGTCTATGATTCATCAGAGCAAGGTTGGACTGATGCTCTTCAGAGAGTGTTTCAGGATGATACTATTGCTGGATGTTGGATTCTATGGCGTGAGATGGTTGATGCTTATGCCACTTTGCCGATAGTTCTTGTTGGGTTCATTCAAGGGTTCCTTTGTCTTGATTGCAGGTCGAAGGGATTCTCTATTGGTTGGGTCCATGTGTGGGAGAGCATGACTTTACATGGGATGAGATATGCTTGGGGAATGTGCATGCTTGCCCATTTGTATCATGATTTGCATTCAACAGTCTACCTTGGTGGTTGGAGTTCATCTGTCAGAGTCACTTTACTTCAGGTGTGGGCATGGGAGCATATTGTTGTCACGTGTCTAGTTATGGTGAGGCAACATCCCACTAAGCGGCCTTATGTGTACATATACGCAGGTCAACTTACTCAGCCTAGACTGGGTAAGTTGGATCATTGGAGGCGAGTATTAGATGATATGGAGACTGTGACATGGCATCCGTATTTAGTAAAGCCTAGCTCAAAACTGAGAATTTGCCCTAATTGGCTGATTGCAATTTTGTCAAACAGTTTGAATGCAACCTTGTGACTTGCTGTTGTAGGGTTTCAGTTTAAGATGCTTTGATAGAAATGAAAGCTAAGGCTGATTTAACACTTCTATAAAGCCAATAATCTGATCATGAATGCAAAATGCTATTCTTTTGGACTTTCTAATGCAAAAATATGAGAACTGGGTATGCAGTGCTTAGCTACAGCAAGTAGGCATTAAATCAAACATTTGCCATGCATCCTATCCTTTACGATTTAATTGAAAGAATAACAACTGTAATCAGCAACTTATACTCCCTCTATTATTTTGAATGCATCTCTACAATGATAATAATAAACAGCCAAGACTCTTGGCATTACATTCCATGTTCAGCAGTATATATTTGTCTGAGTACAATCACAGCCCTAACAGAAAATCTGAGTATGCAAGTATGTGCAAAAAATGTTTCAAAAGAACCTGGAAATGAAGATGCCTTGAAGCTGTGATCAAACTACTGTAGCACGGGGTACTATTCACGGAACTGTAGCGCGGCACTGTAGCAATTGCGGCACTGTAGCATTACTGTAGCAGCCAGCAAATAAAAAATATTCCACGATAAATCTTTAATGCCAGCCACCTCCAAAATTGTATGTCTTCAAAATTGGCCTTAGGCCACAAATTTCTGCCCTAATGAAGTGACTGAAGTATCACCTCCAAGCTGCAATAATTCGGGTGATATTGCACACCCTCAAGATTGCTATCAATGGGAGTTTTCGTTCCCAAAGACACTGGTTATCTGTAGACCACTTGGCTCCACAAATACTCAAGAAGATTCACCAACCAACAATTCATCAAATCTGGATGCCCAAATGGTGAGACCTCAAGGTCTATTTATTCTTTTCCTCTAGAGGTCGGCCTTAATAAAATAATATTATTTTTTGACCTTCTAGAAGATTCCAGTATATTATAAACTTTTTGCACTTTATGAATTATTAAAATGTTATATTATTAAAAAGTGCATCTCAACATAAAATTATAAAATAAGGTTTCCATAAATAGAAATAATAATTAAATATAATGGAAAACCCTTTCCCAATTAAAAACTGAGCCAAATAATCACCAAGTGACTGCAAAATGACTCTCTCACCATGCCTCATTAGCCTACGAGAGCCGTTAATAGGCTAATCCTGCTAATTTGTCGATGTCAACTGGAAGGGGACATTACAGTCCGCCCCTCCTGAAATTGCTTGTCCCCAAGCAATCTAAATTCAGGATGCTGCAAGATCTCCTCACTTTCCCATGTCGCATCCTCAACTGGTAAGTCCTTCCACTTGATCAAATATTCACTGATAACCCGTTTCCGAGTAGTCTTCTCACGTACGTCCAATATAGCCTCTGGCACCAAAATTAGTTTCCCTTCATCATTCAATGGTGGCAATGTCATGGAGGGAACCACACGATGTCCCAACGCCTTCTTGAGGCGAGATACATGGAAAATATTATGCACGCTACTGTTAGCAGGCAATTCCAACTCATAAGCCACTTCTCCTACCCTCCTGATAATCTTGAAAGGACCATAGTAACGTGGCTTAAGCTTTTCTGCTCCGCTCTTCTTGAGAGTGGACTGCCTGTAAGGCTGCAACATCAAGTACACCATATCGCCAACCTCGAAGGAGCGCTCAACCCTCTTCTGATCTGCATATTGCTTTTGTTGGTTTTGTGCCTTTTGGATATTTTCCCGTAAAGCTCTCATAATGTTTTGATTATCCTGTAAGAGATTACCAGCACTAGGCACACGACTGTCACTCAACAAGAGGTCCAGGAAATTAGGCGCATCATATCCATACAAGGCCATGAATGGTGTCATCTGAATAGAGAGATGGTAAGTGGTATTGTAGCAATACTCACAAAGATGTAGCCACTTGACCCACCCCTTCTGCTGTCCTGCAATGTAGTTTCTCAAATACCCTTCCACCCATTTATTTACTATTTCTGTCTGTCCGTCAGTCTGTGGGTGGTAACTAGTGCTCGGAGAGAGTTCTGTCCCACATAGCCTGAATAGCTCCTGCCAAAAGTGGCTCATGAATCGACTATCTCTATCACTGACAATGTTCCGAGGTAGCCCATGCAGTCTGAAAACCTCCTGGAAGAACAACTCTGCTACCTGAATAGCTGTATATGTAGATGTGATCGGAAAGAAGTGAGCAAATTTAGTCAAACGATCTACAACCACATAGATACAATCTCGCCCTTGGGCTTTAGGCAAGCCAGTGATGAAGTCCATCGACAAACACTCCCACTTCCTGTCAGGAATTGGAAGTGGCTGAAGTAAGCCTGCAGGGTATGTGTGCTCTTGTTTATTTTGCTGACAAACAGGACATTCTCTAACATACTGCATTACATCTGATTTAAGGCCTTTCCATGTAAACCTCTCTCGCACCTGTTTATAAGTTTTGAAAAAGCCGGGATGTCCTGCCATAGGTGCATCGTGGAAAGCCCTCAAAATGGTGATTTTTATTTCCGATTCCGGAATCAAATAGATCCTCCCCTTGTAAATGATAAGATCATTTACAACTGTGTACCTGTCATCCTGCACTGATCCATCAACAATCCCTGTAGCCCAACTGTCCTTAACATATTCTGCCACTATCAGGTGCCTCCAATCTTCCGCAATCCCAGTCATAGAGCTTAAGTGGGGACGTCGGGATAAAGCATCGGCCACAATATTCTGTGTTCCTTTAACAAAGGAAATATCAAAGTCATATGATTGTAGCTTACTCACCCATTTTTGCTGACGATCATTAAGATCCCGTTGCCCAAGGAAGTGCCTCAAGCTGTTGTGGTCTGTCTTAACCACAAATTTGCTGCCCACCAAATACTGTCTGAATTTGGCCAACGCATGCATAATGGCCAACATCTCCTTATCATATATGCTATATCCCCTCTCTGGACCACGAAGCTTCCGACTCTCAAAAGCAATCGGATGTTTGTCCTGCATAAGGACTGCACCAATTCCCTCTCCTGAAGCATCACATTGCAGCTCAAAGGGTTTAGAAAAATCTGGCAAAGCAAGCACTGGGCATGTAGTCATGATTAGTTTGAACATCTCAAAGCAGTCCTGCGCCTCTGGAGTCCAAACGAAAGCCCCTTTCTTGGTCAAGTCTGTGAGTGGTGCGGCATGGCGTGAATATCCATTAACAAATCTGCGGTAGAATCCACACAACCCCAAAAATCCTCTGAGCTGAGTAAGATTCACTGGTGTAGGCCATTCAACAATCGCCTTAATCTTCTCAGGGTCCATACGTACTCCCTCAGAACTGATGATGTGACCAAGATATAATAACTCTGTCATCCCTAAGTCACATTTAGACTCCTTTGCATACAAGGATTCTTTCCCCAAAATGCCCAACACTATGTCAAGATGTGCTATATGATCATCCCATGTTTTGCTGTATACCAAAATATCATCAAAGAATACCAGTACATACCTCCTCAACTGTGAATGGAAAACCCGGTTCATTGTAGACTGAAATGTTGCTGGGGCATTGGTTAATCCAAAGGGCATAACTACAAACTCAAAATGCCCACAATGGCACCTAAATGCTGTCTTCTCAATGTCCTGTTCCCTAACCCGAATCTGATGATAGCCTGACCTCAGATCAATTTTGGAGAAGAAATGTGCACCATGTAGCTCATCTATTAACTCATCAATTCTAGGAATGGGATATCTGTTCTTTATTGTTCGCTTATTCAAAAGTCTGTAATCAATACACATCCGCAATGTACCATCTTTTTTCTTAACCAGCACTACTGAAGATGCAAAAGGAGACTTACTTGGTCTAATATGTCCCATGGCCAGCAACTCATTAATTGTCTTTTCGATTTCATCCTTGAGTCGCTTGGGATGTCTGTATGGAGTGACTATGACAGGCTTGGCGCCCTCCTCCAACTCGATGATATGCTCAATCCCTCGATCTGGAGGTCTGCCTGGAGGAATCTCACTAAACACCTTCGTATGCTTAACCCTTAACTCCTGGATATCAGGATGGTACTCTGGTTTCTGCTGTTCCCCTTGTGTAGGCATCAACACACATTCTGCTGCCCACTCTACCATATCATGTCTTACTAGCCTCGCCATTCTCTTGAAAGAGATCATTCTGAAGCTAGAGTCTCGAATTGCCTTAAGAACATGGGTCTTCCCATCAACCTGGAAAGACATCTCCATCTCTCTAAGATCAAGGGTGAATTTCCCAATATCATGTAACCATCTCATGCCAAGCACCATATCAGTATCACCCATATTCACCACATAGAAGTCCGTCTTGAACTCATAGTTGTTCAATCGAATGGGCAAGTCTGAAATTCTCTTCTCACATTTGAGGGTATAGCCATCTGCAACCTTGACCCTTATTCCCTCAAATTCCTCTGTCCTGATGCCTCTCTTATCAACCAAACGAGCATCAATGAAGTTGTGAGTTGCCCCTGTATCAAGAAGAGTGATTATCTTTTGCCCTGCTAGGACCCCACGCATCCTAAATGAACCCTCCTGTTGGATGCTAGTGATGTGTGCATCATGTTGCCTCATTGCTCCTTCATGTTCCTTTCCACTTTCATGTTTTTCTTCATCCTGCTCTGCTCCTGAGTCTTCAGAATCAGATTGCTGGTCTGATTTTTCTGATTCAGAGTCTTCATAGTATGCCCACATTACTCTATTAGCCTTTCCCTTTGGTCTTAAGGGACAATCATGATTTGCATCATAAGGCCCCTTACAATAGAAACACAACTTCTTCTTTCTTAATTCATTGAGTGTGTCACGATCCAAAGGTGTTGCTGATTTGCCCTTGAAATCTGGTTTGTCCTTCTTCTTAGAGAAAGATTTGTTATCTCGATACGAAGAAGATCCCTTTGATACAAACCTATTCTGTGGTGTAGAGAGTTCCATACTCCTAGCCTTCCTCATAGCCTCCTGAAGGGTAGGAGGATCAAAGGCTTTTATCCATCCTCTCATAGGCTCCATTAATCCTTCAATGAATAGCACCACCAACCGTCTCTCTGAGATGTTAGGAACCATCACCGATAATTTCTGGAAATCTCCAATGTAGCTCTCCAAACTTCCGACTTGCTTGAGTTGGGCCAAATCCCTGAAGTATGATTCTGGATCTTTCCTATCAAAACGTTCCACAAGTTTGTCCACAAACTCCTGATAGGATGTAATCTGATTATGCTGTAATGCTGTAATGTTACCAATCCATGATACCACCATTCGTGTGCTGCTCCTTCCAAGTGCAAAGTGGCAAACTTGATGGCTTCTTCTTCTGTCATAGGTCGAAGAGCCAAGAAGGTATCCAACTTATGAATCCATGATTGTGCAGTAATCTTGCCACTGCCATCAAACATGGTCAATGTGAGCTTATTAGTAGCTTGCTTAAGGTCCTTATTCTGATTCCGAGGCCTTCTCTCCTGTCGAGACCTGTAATAGTCCATCCTCGTTTGTACAAAACGATCAAAATGCATAAGCTCTCGTGCTTGTGGTGTCAATAGTTGCCATTCATCATGAGCAGCCATATATGCATCAGCAAAGGTAGGCTCCTCAACATCTTCAACATTCTCTTCTACTGCACGTTCTTCCCTCAAGAAAGTGGGTCTTGTAGGTCTGTCTGCAGTGCGAGAAGATGCTCTTTGTACTCTCCTTGAACCAGCTATGCTCCTATCATCATCATGATCTTGGGGCTGTCTTCTAGGTAAGACCAACTGCTGTAGAGTGTTTTCAAGCCGCTCAAGTACCCCAGATACCTGCTGTTGACCATCCCTTAGACCCCTCAAAGTGTCAAGTACCTCTCTATCACCATCTCTTTCATTTCTAGGAGGACTTCCCTCTCTTCTTTCCTCCATAGGACCACTCATCTCTTTGTCCCTTGCTGCCTCAGCTGTTGATAATGTGTCTTGTGTTTGCTTCCTTTCTTCTCTTGCTGTATATCTCTTGGTTCTGTCACTTTGTTGCATAAATGAAGACGATTTCTAACCCAAAGGATGGCAGGAAACCGCTCTGATACCACTGTAATGAGCCTAGCTCAAAACTGACCAGAATTTGCCCTAATTGGCTGATTGCAATTTTGTCAAACAGTTTGAATGCAACCTTGTGACTTGTTGTTGTAGGGTTTCAGTTTAAGATGCTTTGATAGAAATGAAAGCTAAGGCTGATTTAACACTTCTATAAAGCCAATAATCTGATCATGAATGCAAAATGCTATTCTTTTGGACTTTCTAATAATACAAAAATATAGGAAATAGGTATCGGTGCTTAAGCTGTAACAAAGTGACATTGATAAAGCGATTTGCCATGCATCCACCTCCTTCTGATTTAGTGGGAAAGAATAACAAAGCTGTAATCAGCAAAACATGCTCCCTCTATTATTTTGGATGCATCTCTGATAATATGCAGTAAGACTCTTGGCATTACATTCCATATTTATTGTTGATATATATTTATGCGAGTACAATCCGCGACCACTAACAATCCCGAGGTAATACAGAGTATGTGCAAAAATGTTTCAAAAGAACCTGGAAATGAAGATGCCTTGAAGCTGTGATCAAAGTACTGTAGCACGAGGTACTGTTCACGGGACTGTAGCGCGGTACTGTAGCGATTACTGTAGCAATCGCGGCACTGTAGCATTACTGTAGCAGCCAGCAATTAAAAAATGTTCCACGATAAATCTTTAATGCCAGCCACCTCCAAAATTGTATGTCTTCAAAATTGGCCTTAGGCCACAAATTTCTGCCCTAATGAAGTGACTGAAGTATCACCTCCAAGCTGCAATAATTCGGGTGATATTGCACACCCTCAAGATTGCTATCAATGGGAGTTTTCGTTCCCAAAGACACTGGTTATCTGCAGATCACTTGGCTCCACAAATACTCAAGAAGATTCACCAACCAACAATTCATCAAATCTGGATGCCCAAATGGTGAGACCTCAAGGTCTATTTATTCTTTTCCTCTAGAGGTCGGCCTTAATAAAATAATATTATTTTTTGACCTTCTAGAAGATTCCAGTATATTATAAACTTTTTGCACTTTATGAATTATTAAAATGTTATATTATTAAAAAGTGCATCTCAACATAAAATTATAAAATAAGGTTTCCATAAATAGAAATAATAATTAAATATAATGGAAAACCCTTTCCCAATTAAAAATTGAGCCAAATAATCACCAAGTGACTGCAAAATGACTCTCTCACCATGCCTCATTAGCCTACGAGAGCCGTTAATAGGCTAATCCTGCTAATTTGTCGATGTCAGGCGGAAGAAATTACATTTAGATTGTGAGCACTGGGGCGATGATGACGTTCAGTTGCCATTTTTTTGTCAGTCATTTATTCTAATTGGGCAGACACAGTGGATTTTGGAGAGATTTCTGCTTAGATGAGTGCTATATCAGTATGGTATTGTTCAGGGCATTCCCTAAGGTGTTTCCCATTATGCTCGTTGATAGATTGATTCTATAGATTGGGGGCCTAGTCTATCTTATGATGCAGCATTGCAGGGGTTCCAGGCTCTACAGCCTCATTTTTGGGAGATTTGTCTAGATATTGTTGAGCCATCGGTTACAGCCAATTATGCCGAGCTTCTAGTGCTACATCCATTTCCATGTATTACTATTCCTGATGAGCCAACACCATTACCTACTGAGGAGGAGGTTTTCGTTGCACACCATCACCGACGGAGGAGAGAAGAGATTGGTAATGAGGAGGTGGCAGTGGAGGAGGTCGAGAGCAACGGTGATGAGGAGGGTAGTGGGGATGAGGAGGGTAGTGGGGATGAGGAGGGGAGCAGTGATGATGATGATAGTAGTGATGGTGATGAGGGGTATGGAGGTGGAGGACTAGATGTAGCCAGTGGGTTAGGTGCAGCTTTAGAGGAGTATATGTTGCCTCGCAAGAGGCGAGCAATTGTAGATCCTACAGAGCAGCATGTGCAACAACAGGAAACCTAGATAGTGAGTCTATAGGTACATGTTCAGATGTTATAGGGTTAACTGACTCAGGCCCAAGGTCTGTTGGCACAGATGTAGGCTCAGGCTCAGGCTCAGGCATAGGCTCTAGCATAGGTACAGGCTCAATTGGTTGTGGCTCAAACACAGATTACAACATTGACAGCTGAGAGGGATGCCACTAGATTTACTGTAGAGGGGGCTTAGGCTACCACTGAGAGATTGCAGAGATTGGTGGATGGTACCATTGTAGCGGATTATATGTGAGAGGTTGTCCGTGTTGGTCAGGAGGTAGAGTATTATAGAGGTAAATTCTATGATGTCATTCTGTCATAGCAGAGAGTGAGCTATGCGCAGTCTTGATCAGGCAGGACTCGCACTAGGACTATCAATGTGGGTGTGACACAACCTCTTTTTAGAGACTCAAGAGATACTGGTACATCTAGTGGTGGTGGAGGGACTGGTCCTAAGATGCCTACACCATCTGGAGCTAGCAACACATAGTTTCATGATTGTACCTTCTGATGTATTTTGAGATGTGATTTATTCTTCGATTACATCCATTTTTTATGATATATCTCTTCATTTTAGACATCATTGTATACTTGACATTATGATTTTGAGATCTATATGATATGCAGCAGATTTTATCAATCTATTATGTGTTCTAATGATTCTATGATGGATGCATTTATTTCCTATGTTCTATATGCCTATGTGATTATCTTTGTATTATGATATTATGGATGCAGTTTTATAATCATGATGATATGCTATGTTTTATGATGTTTTATTTATGACGTGCATAATGATGATGTATAGATGTATAGATGTATGATGTATGGATGCATGATGTGTAATTCTAAAATTATATGATTATGTGCCTATATACATGATAATGGATGTGATGGTTTAAATGATATATGATGTGTGATGTAAATGGGATGTGTGCACTTTTATTCTTGTGTAAATGCAAATATATGATGTAATAAATGGATAAAAATGATATATGATATATAATGATATGTTGAATGGACTATGATATGTGATGTGATTGATGGATGAATGATGAATATAATGGTATGTTTAAGTTGTGTTTTATGATATGGTGAATGCAACTAAATGATTTTCTTAATGCAATTTTATGATGTTTGATACGGTAAATATGATACGTTTAATGTAAAATTATTTGATTCAAATGTATGAGTGATAAATGCTTTCTAATGTATGCAATGAAAATGATTATGCAACTAATGATAATGATGATGTTTTTGTTAATGTCAAGTATGCTCAATCTATTATGAGAAAAGATATCGTTGTTCAGAATTGGTCACCCTTCTATGTAACAAATACTCTACAGATGTAAAACTTGGATAAATCTAATCTATCATGCAAATCTACATGAAAACATTGGCACTTTAATAGTACTTTTATTATGCTTTGTATCATCATAGAGCTTTAAAAATGTTGAAAGTGAGTACAAGCATCGATGATATAATTTAGACCATGATGACCTAAGTACTTATTTCATGATTTTCGATATTGCAAGTGAACACAAGCATCGAGGTATAATTAAATCAAGATGACTTGAGCATTTCTTGCGTAAACAAACAAGAATCAATCACTTTCCTATGTGAATTCTGAATGTCATCCATGATACTTTGTGGTACTTCCATGACAATTGCATAACCATTGCCGTTAATTCATAGACAACAATAAAGAAATATTCTCCTTCTAGCTTCTAGAAGTTTTATTAAATCATTGAGTTGCTCCAAATAGTGACAGCAACATCAAAGTACGACATATCAACAACTGCCATTATTTCAATCATTATTCAGATTAGATCATCTATCTTGATTTGATTTTATGATGTTTTTGTGATTTTTTGAGATTTTGACAAAAAACCTAACCTAAAGACCTATCCTAGGGGCCTTGTGGGTTGATCAAAGATTAGCCTTGCCTAGGTTATACATGTAGAGACCACGTAGTTCGACTGACACAGACCTTGTTTTTGACTTTTTGAGACTGAATTTTTGACCTATTTTTGGATTTCGATATGATATGGATGTTTGATGTGTTTCGGTGGTGATTGATGTTTGTTGGAGTTGTGTTTCAATCATTGTTTTCGTTGTGTTTGATATTTCCCTAATGTTTGTCGGAAATTTTGTTAAGCTTCGATGTTATTGCCCACGATGAGGTCTAGATGTTGCGCTAAGCTAGGGTGAACATGACCCGCTTACAATGATATGATAATGAATGTAAAAGTGATGGTGAAAGTAACAACCATGAAATGCATCCAATAGATGGAAAAGCTAGTTTAAATCACAAATAGCACCTATTTCCAGGTTTTCATTACATGTTTTTATTGCACTTTTTGAGTCTTTTTTATTTTTATTTTTATTTTTCTCTTTTCTAATTTTTTGTATTTTTCTATCACCAAGATGCCTATTTACCAGGTTTTCATCGAGAAAATCATTTTAGAACCTAATATGTGTGCACCCCAGTGACTTGGGTGGCGAAATTTGCATGAATGGATGTTGTTGATAAGGTTTGCGACTTGAGATCCCCTTTCAGTGTGAGCGGTGATATGCTCCAGATCCATAAACTGATATGATGACGAAGGGACCTAGCTAGTTAGGTTCAAAATTACCTTTCTTTTCTATGTCCTGTTGATTTCTAGGGTTTTCCTTTAGCACCAAGTCACCAACCTGAAAGACTCTAGGTTTTACCCTATGATTGTAGCTCTTGGACATCCTTTTTTGGTATGCTTTCAAATGGTTTACAACTTGTTGATGGCATTCATCCAACAATTCCAGTTCTTGTAGTCTAGAGACTCTATAATCCTCATCTGTAATTATACCCTTTGATGAGACACAGAGTGATGGTATCTCTACCTCGAAGGTTGAGGATCGATGCTAGTTTGGTATGCCCATAGTGCAGGATTTAGTTGAACATGCCAATCACGTCCAACATCATTAATCATTTTCTTTAGTATTTTTAGAATGGTCTTGTTTGAGGCCTTTGCTTGGCCATTTCCATGAGGATAGTACGGTTTTGAAAAATGATGTTGGATATGAAATCTTTCGCACAATTCCTGGACATCTTGGTTCTTAAATGGTCTACCATTGTTTGTAACAATGGATTGAGGAATTCCATATCTACATATAAGGTAGTTTAGGATGAAAGACAATATCTATTTTCTAGTGATTATTGTTAAAGGGCACTTCGGCTGAAATTTTGTAAAGTACTTTGTTGTTCGCGATTATGAACGTGTCCGGATGAAGACAAATTTATCTTTCCTACGAGTCGATCACCGCGACAAAATGGCCATGTTGATGTAAATGGTTGCAATTCTTGTGTTGGCGCATGGATTAAGTTACCATGGATTTGGCATTTTTGACACTTTTTAACAAATTGATAAGACTCCTTCTCCATATTTGGCTAGTAATATCCCAAACAAAGGAGTTTCTTTGCTAGGGTTAGCCCACTTGAATGAGTTCCACAAATACCTTCATGAACCTCATGTAAGGCTATTATAGATTCATTATGTTCTAGACGCCGAAGAAGAGTACCATCCAGACCTCGACGGTAAAGTATGTTGGCAATCAATGTATGTCATGCGGATTGGCGAATGAAGTTATGTTTCTGGTTTCCAGAAAGATCAGGAGGAAGGATATTATCCTTGAGGTAAGCATAGATATCTCCATAGAGTGAGGTTTGAATTTTGACTATGTGGCATATGGTTTGTGATTCAGGATTATCATATGTAGGTTCTACCATAAACTCATAACGGCCTCATTTTTCTGGTAATTGCAAGAGAGAAGCAATTATCGCCATAGCATCTGCACCTTTGTTTTATGCCCTTGGTATCTGTTCAAAATTGATCTCCACAAAGTACTTTTAAGCTCATCTATCATCTTCTTGTATGGCATTTAATTTTCATCCTTTGTTTGATATTCGCCATTTACCTGATAAATGACTAGTTATGAATCACCATATACTTGCAGTTCTCTGATATTCCATTCGATCGCCACTTTGATACCAATAATCAAAGCCTCATACTCAGCTACATTATTTTGCATGAAAACATGAGTTTATAAGACCTAGGGATTGTATGTCCCTGAGGTGTGACAAATAGAATTCTTGCACCAGACCCACGTTGTGTGTATGATCCATCAAAATAAAGCTTCCATTATGTTCGGTAATAGTCAGAATGTCTGCATCCAAAAATTCAATGCTCATTGGATGATTATCTGGTAATAGAGCTTCAACTAATTGATCAGCTATCACTTGTCCCATGATGGCTCTCCGATCTACATACTAGATTTCAAACTCACTTAAGATCATGACCCACTTTGCTAGTCTCCCTGCTAGAGTAGCTTTGTTGAGTAGATATTTTAATGGGTCAATTTTTGCTATGAGTTTGACTGTATGGGTCAATGTAATGCCACAACTACTGGGTTGCAAATACTACTTCCAAACAAGTTTTTTCTATGAATGTGTAATTTATTTCATAAATGTTGAGAGTCCTGCTGATATAGTAAATAGCTTGTTCTTTTCCTTCAAAATCTTCATGTGCTAATAGAGCTCCTAAAGAAATATCCATTGTTGTGATATATAGTAACAATGGTCTCTCTATTGTAGGTGGCATGAGTATGGGAGGTGACATCAAATATTGCTTTATCTAGTTTAAAAGTTGTTTCATATTCTTGATCCCACTTGAATGAGATATTCTTATGAAGTAGATGATTGAATGGATGGCATTTGTTTGCTAATTGGGAGATAAATCTCTTGATTGATTGTAGCCTGCCTTGTAGAGATAGTAGTTGACTGATATTCTTAGGCGGTGACATCTCCATTATTGCTTTGACCTTAGTCGGATCCACTTCGATACCTTTTTCTGAAACTATGTATCCGAGGAGCTTTGTTGATGTAACCCCAAAAACACATTTCTTAGGGTTCAATTTGACATTGAACTTCTCCAGTCTAGTAAAAAAAATTCGAGGATCTCTAGATGTCCTTCTCTGGTGAATAATTTTGCCAATATATCATCCACGTAATCTTCCATGAAAGTATGCATCATGTCATGGAAAATAGTGGTCATTGCACGCTGGTATGTTGCGCTTGCATTTTTCAACCCAAAGGGCATGGCATTCCAAGA
>VDFB02039982.1:0-12615 GCA_007258455.2 Sequoia sempervirens | reverse complement strand
TAAATGATATATGACTTGGGTCTCAAGATTATCATAGGTAGGACAAAATAATTGTTCCACCAAGAATTCATACCGTTTTTGATCTTCTGACAATTGTAACAAGGAAGCAATTGTAGCCATTGCATCTGTAGCTTTATTATCAATCCTTGAAATTTGTGAAAACTTGATTGACACAAAATACTTTTTAAAATCATCCACCATGTTCTTGTAAGGTAGCAACTTATCATCTTTAGTCTGATAATCATCATTTATTTGATTAATGACAAGTTGTGAATCAACGTAGACTTGTAGGTCTGTAATCCGCCATTCCAAGGCTATCTTTATCCCTATGAGTAATGCCTCATATTCAGCTATGTTATTTGTGCAAGGAAACATCAACCAATATGATTTTGGAATGTTATCTCCTTTAGGTGTGACAAAAATAATTCCTTCCCTCGAGCCTTGTTGCATGTAGGATCCATCAATGTACAATGTCCATGATTTCTGAATTGTTGCTATGAAGACATTTGCATCAAGAAAATCAATGTGCATTGGATTTTATTCTTGTAAAGGTGCTTCGGCCAACTGATCTGTGATGACCTATCCTTTAATAGCTTTTCGATCTACATAGTGAATGTCAAACTCACTTAAGATCATTACCCATTTTACAAGTCTTCCTGTTAAAGTAGCTCTGCTTAAAAAGTATTTTAGTGGATCAATTTTGGTTATCAACTTAACTGTATGAGCCAACATATAGTGTCACAAATTTTGAGAGGAAAACACCACTGTGAGACAAGCTTTTTCAATGAAAGTGTAGTTTAGTTCATGACTTGTTAAAGTTCTACTGATATAGTATATGGAACTTTCTTTGCCTGTAGAATCCTCTTGTGCTAATAATGCTCTCAAGGATACTTCTATTGCTGGAATATAAAGTATGAGTGGCTTTTCTGGAATGGGTGGAATTAAAACTGATGGGTTCATAAGATATTGTTTGATCTGATTGAATGTTGCTTCACATTTTTCTTCCCATTTGAATGAGACATTTTTATGCAATAAATGTGTAAATAGTAACCTTTTGTCTGCCAGTTGAGCTATAAACCGTCTAATGGACTGTAGTCATCCTTGCAATGATTGAAGCTGACTGATATTTGGTGGTGGTGGCATGTCCATTATATCTTGTACTTTTTCTGGATAAACCTCTATGCCCTTTTCTGAAACAATGTATCCTAGGAGTTTTCCAGATGTAATGCCGAAGACACATTTCTTTGGATTGAGTCGAACATTGAACTTCTCCATTCTGGTAAAGATTTTTGACAAGATTTCTAGATGTCCTTCTCGTGTGTGAGATTTGGAAAGCAGATCATCAACATAATCTTCCATGAATGTATGCATCATATCATGAAAAATTATCGTCATTGCTCTTTGATAAGTGGCTCCTGCATTCTTTAACCCAAATGGCATTACGTTCTAGCAATAGGTACCCCAAGGGCATGTGAATGGTGTTTTATCTTGATCCTCTAGTGTAATATTTATCTAGTTGTATCTTGAAAATCCATCCATTAATGAATACATTGCATGGCTAGCAATTAAATCAACAATCATATCAATGTTTGGCAAAGGGAAGTCATCTTTGGGACAAGCTTTGTTCAAATCTCTGAAATCTGTACAAATTCTAATCCTTCCATCTAGCTTTGAAATAGGTACAATATTAGAAATCCATTCTACATAGTCAATATTCCGAATGAATCCAACATCTAAAAGCTTCTTTAATTCCTCTTTAACCAATAATGCAACATGTGGATGCATTTTTTTGAGTTTTTGCTTCACAAGTTTTTCCCCTGTGTTTATAGATAAATGATGCATTATCAGATTAGGATCTAACCCTAGCATATCAGCATATGACCAAGAAAAGTTGATTTGATTCTCCTTCAAGAACTCCATGAATTTCAATACTTCTTCGAATGTTAATGATGCTGCAAGTTGCAAAAATTTTGGCTGCTCTACTGTACTTATGTTGATTGATTCTATTGGTTCAATCAAAATAGAAGATCTTTCATGATAATGCTTGGGAAGAGTGTCAAGTTTCTCATCCTTCAGTGCCTTAGAAAGGTTTTCACTGTCAGATTCACTCTTTATTTTTCTCATGTTATGATCTACCACTGCCATTTTTTTGGTTTTCACCGATAGATCCATCTTTTATTTCATTTATTTTGCAGCTAAGAGACTTGACACCCTCCCTATCAAAATCGTGAGTATGAAATCCTTGAATGAAACAATTGTTTTCCTCATTAGAGGAACAAAGGAAATTTATAATGTCCTCATCATCATGAAATGTAGGGATATGAATAGGTGCATCATTGTCCCAATCAATAAGTTTCAGATAAACTAAAGGCATGGGATCATTAGGTTGAGTAAGGTCTTGAACTGTCAAAGTCATAATGTGGTTGTCATTTTCATGATAGACAAGGTCTATGATGGTATTCTCCTGTCGATTATCAATCTGGTGAAAATATGAATTGTCCTCAGTTGAATCATCATTATATTGTGAGTCAAATTCAAGTGATTGTGTTCCCGAGCTTTCTCCTTGTATGAGAATGGGTGCATATTTGTGTATGGTATCAACTTGTTTGTCTCTCCAAAACTCATCATTATAAATGGTGTCCCATTCATATTCATTAGAATTAGTATCTGAACCACCAAGAATGGGAAAACCAAATCCATAAAAAGATTTTTAGAGAGTGACACCTTACGTTTATCCAACATTCTCCTTCATGAGTTTGTTGTGCTGTTATAAAATCACCTTTTGTATCCTACCATATCATAATCCTGGTTTTATCACTACGTATTGAAACAAAGCTGAATTATTCCCATCGATTCCTTCTTCTTTTTTCCTCGTGAGTAGGGACCATTTCCTTCATAGCTCCATTTTTGTACGGAGCATACCTACTATATTGTTCTGTGTAACCTGAATATGCAAGAGATGCCCATCTTTCATCTTTGTATAGCTAACTTAGATGTCCTTATCTTCAACTTCTTCCTCGGTGTTGGTTTTTAATTAATCGTCATCAAATACGATTGAAAATGGTTTCAATTTAGAAAGGCCGCAAATTCCTTTGACTGATGCTGGTTAACCATGTGATCCTCAAGGAAGGTAAGGTAGAAAGAGATAGAATATTCACCACTCCTTTGGCTCTTTAAAATTTAGCTTAGTGTCAAGATTCTTTGTCAATTCTTGCAGTTGGCCTTGTAGATTGGAAGAGGAAACAACAAGAGCCTCCCTATTATGTGGCACAAAAGTGTCTTGAGTTGCTTGAAGATTTGAACAATTTTGGGTGCTATTGTAATCAGCTTGTATAGTTATTTCTTGTCCATTATATGGAAACTTGAGGCATTGATGATACGTTGATGGTACTGCTTGCATATCATGAATCCATGGATGACCCAATAGTATGTTATAGGAAAGATCCCAATCTAAAACTTGACAAAATGTATTCTTCACAATAGGTCCCACTCTGATAGGTAGCATTATTAGTCCTTTGGAAGCTCATTCTTCATCATCATATGCCTTGATAGTTATTTTCCTTCGTGGATCAATTTCATTTTCTGATATTCCTAAGGCATGTATTAGCTTTAAGGTACAAATATTTAAACCGCTCCTCCATCTATTACATTACCGCCTCATTCAAAAGCTTATGAAATCATGACTCTCGCTGATGAGATGAATTATGGATGTGTCATGGGGCATCAATTTTCGAAAATGAAAGATAAGTGTAAGAAAACAGTCCGAGCAAATAAAACTCGTTTACATCTTAAATCAAAGATCACCAGCTAGGTTATAAGAGTTTTTCAAAATATTCTTGTGTATGGGAGGTATTTTTAGAAGTTCAAGGATGGAGATTTGAGCTAATGTTTTTCTCAATTGATCAACTAGATTATAATTACTTGGAGGAGGAATAGCTTCTTTAGATGAACTTCCAAAACAATCTTCTTTATTTGTCCTCTCTACCAAAGGCCAATTTCGTTTGATATTCTTATTTCTGATTTAATAGTATTAACTCGCCGATCACCTACATAAGATGCGATGCATTATATTGTGGGTCTCAACCTGGCTGCTTTCGCTTTGCATCCCGGCGTTTCCCCTTTTGATAGTTTGGCAGCTGATCTTTGAATGCTTTACGACGCTTATTGCGGCTGACAGTTCCTCTGCAATCGTAGAGCTTACTGTCAACAACCCCAAATTGATTTTTAATGCTTGACAATCATTTGTTCTGGCGACCTGCATTGATGATAATTGTAAATAATAATGAAGCCACCCGACAGGTTTAACCCAGGCTCAAATTTCTTTTGCAGGATGGTGCGATAAATCTTTATTATCGGTATGTTCTTGAGAGTAGACTCGGCGAGATTGACCCAAAGTGGCAAAATTCGCTGATTTGCGAATGGGTGGCCTCGATGGATTTGATGTTTGAGTATTGCCAAGACTGTTATTGAAATTACCATGATTATCCTTAGTGTTTTGATTGGTCATGCTTTCTTGCTTGGAGTTTTGTCCTTGTTGATTGTTGTTTCCTTGTTGGTTGATATTTCCTTGTTGATTGTTTCGTGGAGCACTTGATAGATTGAAGATAGATGGTCTTGTTCGTAGATTATTTGCATCTATTATACCATCATTGACAAATAACATTTTTTGCTTTATGTTCCAAAACCCTGTTTTATCATTGTTGTTTTGGTTGGATGAACTTGGATTATCAAGTTTTATCACTACTCTTTTAACCAAGGCCCCTTCAATGGTTATTACATTTTCAATCAATTTTTCAAAGTTAGGAGCACAATGAAGATTAAGCCTGTAACTTAATTCTTGATCTAGGCTATTGATGAAGATATCCATCTTTTCCTTTTCAGGAATAGGATGAGAATATCGCGCAAACAACCTTCTCCACCTTTGCAAAAATGTAATGAAGGATTCTCCTACTTTTTGTTTCACTTTACAAAGATCAAGCATTGTTATCTGGTGTTGGATGTTGTAGGCGTATTGTGATATAAACTGATTTATTAACTCCTCAAAGGTTTTGATGGGGGGAGTGATCTTGGAAAGCCACTCCATGGATTTTCCACCCAGAATTTGTGGAAACAATTGCATTAAGTAGGTATCATCATAAGCGAATAACTCATATTTCAGAAATCCCTCACATGTTCAATGGGATCAGTTTTTCCATTGTACCTATCAAATTTAGGGATTTCACAATGTTTTGGAAAAGGGATCCTTTGAAGACTCCTATCGAATGGATAAGGAGATATGTCATCCAAAACATACTTCTTTGTGGCACCCCCTTGCATCTCCTTTATTTAACCTTGTAATTCTTTTATCTGTTGAGTAAGGGCACTACGATCATTAGAAGGAGTTTCAGGATTTTGTTTAATTCCTTCTATATCAAAATTGGAAGGTAGTTTAGCTCCTTGATTAGCTAATGAAAGAAAATATCTTTCTCTGTTTTGTTGTAAAATCCTTTCCATAAGAGTGTGGAATTGAGGATCTTGCTCTGCTTCTTGAAGCTTTTCTTCTGTTAATTCTTCAATATTAAATGTATCCTCTTCTTTCTCATTATGGTCACCCATTTTGCTTGTAGTGGTTTCTCCTTCATCTTTTTCCATGTGTTTTCGAGATCTTGTGAAAACAGGCATGACCTTTGTTCCAAATTCTACTAACTTTTGATCAAAAGAGTGAAATAGTGCAATTTGTGATAGGTATGAAAGTCAGGATAGAATGAAGATTCTATGACTTACAAATTTTTCTAATCTTTAGCTTGTGTTGTTCCCTAATTGAAAGGATGAAAATCCTCTTGGCAAGAATTTAAGCAAAAGATCAAGAAAAGGATGATTTTGCACTCTATAAAGTTTGATCCTAGTTTCCTAAAAGGATGGATTTTGTGATGAATGCCTAATGTGATTGAGTTCTCTATTACAGAATTTGATTTGGATGAGTAGAATATTCAATTGCAGGTTGGGGAATATAACAAAAATGAATACGTTGACTATGGTTATGCCTTTGAGAAAGGGCTCTTCTTTGAAAGAATGCTTGTGAGTACAATGGTTCTATAGCATAATCATTAGTGAAACCTCTAACACAGTCATGATATCAATGAAGAAAGGTTCTATATTTGAGTAAAACCTTTCGGCTTTCATACAAGAATCATCTTTTCTTCAATAGTTTCTTGTAGCTAAGGGGTTTCTTTGGCTTTTTGATCCTTTTGAGAATGGATTTTTTAACATAGGTTGTGGATTTCCAATCTCTTAACATGAGAGTAATCAATGTGATCGGGAGTGTTGGATGATCTTAACTGAATTAATTTTTTTGAAAACACTTCAAACAAGTTTTAGAATAGTTGTTTTTAATTCCTATACTAAACATCAAGTGTATGATCAAAATGTTTTTCAAAAATTATTTTAACAAGTTTTACACATGATAAACATTTAAACAAACTCACTCTTAGTACTCAGATAGGTCATCATACTAATCAACAACCCACATCTTAGAACTACGTCGACTCACATAGCTGTGTCACCCCCAAAAGGGCACCCGTGTTTTTGTCTTTTCTAGGTGCGTACTCAAAGTGACGAAAGTGGATACTAGATCCCTTGAGCAAATAGTCCTTGGTAGTTATATGGTGAGTATCTTGGGTGTAGATTCTTCCCTCCCCTACACTGTGATTATTATGATGTTCAAAAACTAACTTCGGTTAGATACTACACTAAGTTCGTAGTAAGGGTTTCTATTCGGTGCGGAAAATGATATACTCCCTCTAGAGACCTCCCTACCTTTAGAACAAAGGATTTGGGGATGGTTATCAATGCACATTACCATTGAATGGTATTTGCATCAACCATCTGCATTTGATTAAAGTCGGTTGGAAAACTTGGCTTTAATTGTTCCCACTTAGGTCATTCCCATAGGGTGAGTACTCTTTCCCACTATGGCAGGCCTTCTAAAATGTATTATCAAAGCTTGAAATTGCATGAAATAAAGTAGATGAGTTTGGCACTTTGATCACCCAGTTAAGGGGAGAGCATAGGCCTATCGCCGTTTTAAAGAAAATCAAACAAGAGTTCAATTTTAAGCCCAAATAACAATTTTCTATGCTAGGTGAAGATGTTGCTTCAAAAAAACATAGAGTTCCTTTTAGCCCAAAAAAGAAGATGAAGTGACTATCCTAGGATTGATTTATTTTGAATTATGTGACTACCCTAGGATTGCTTGATTTTGAATTATGTGACTACCCTAGGATTGCTTCATTCTTTTAAAGTTATTATTGTCCGTGGTAGCGTCAGATTCAGTCAAATTAAATTATAGATTACAATTTGCAGCATTTTTAAAAGTGCACTATAACAGACATCATGGACACTGCAGGATGAATTAAGGGCACTACAGGATGAATCACAGGCACTGCAGGATGAATCATGGGCATTACAGAATGAATTAAGGGTGCTACAAGATGAATCACGGTTGCTACAAAATGAATTAAGGGCACTGCAGGATGAATCACGAGCACTGCAGGATGAATTAAGGGCACTGCAGGATGAATCACGGGCGCTGCAAGATGAATCACGGGCGCTGAACTGGGTGTGAATTTTGTTGAAGTGTGTTTATTGTGCTAAAATGCTATTTTAGCTGTGACCTATTAGAAAAACCTACAAAAAGATGTTAAAATAGGGGCAAGAGCCCCCCACGGTGGGCGCCAAAAAATATGTGATAGCAAGATGTGTATCAAAATAAATAAACAAATCACACAAAATGAAACATTAAACTAAAGAAAACTAAATAAATTGAAATGAAATTAAATATACAAAGCTTCTTCAGAGTTGTTCCATTTTCCTCTATCTCCAGGGATTTGTTTGAAGCTAATACTCTCAGATTGTGTAAGCAAAGCTTCTACAAATAGCAACCTGCAGAATGAGTGTGCAAAGGAAAGTGCTTCTCTATCCTATATGTTGGTGGAGTGAAAGTGTTGATACGGATATGCACAGGGTCTGTGAATTATGGATGCTATGATATGAAGTGAATAGGCCATGATATGAAATGATTCTATGCTATGATATGATGCTAGAATACTATGAATACTAGAAGGCTATGCTATTGCAAATTGACTATAATTTTCCTACATGAAAGCTTCTTTGTCATTTCAAAGACCCAACAATCCTTTTTGAGTAAGCTTTTGGCAAGAGCCCCAGCAAGCGATCAAATGGCTGTGAGATTGTTCAGATTTGGAATGAGAGAGATGGAGAGGTTGAGGAGGAAGATGGAGCATTATGGAGGCTTATAGAGGAAGGAATGGAGTCTTTCAAGCTAACCATCTTTGAAACAAGCTTCGTACCAAGAATAGAGAAATTATTTTTTCTCTGGCCTTTGAAGTTTGTTTCATGGTTGTTGAAGAGATCCCTAAATTACTAAATAAATAAAATAAATTTTATTTAATTTTGTGGCATTTTATAAACAAATGGTTTTTAAAATATTTTTAATTTTAGAACTATAGACTCAATTAAATATTTTGAGATATTTAATTATGAACACTTAAAGCAATTAATTTAGAAGAGAGACATTTAATTTGCTTCAGCGTGCCAAGATTATATAATCAATAATATAAATAAATCATAATGTTTATTTAATTAATTAAGAAATGGATAAGAAAAGTGATTAAATAAACTTATTTATTTAATTGAAATGAAAGAATGAACAATATAAATAAATTATTTAAATTTATTTATACGCAGATTGAATTCAGGATTTAATTAAATATTAAAAATATTTAATTAATTACCAGACTATGTGATATGACCATTTTTAGGTGTATACAACTTTCACTAAGATTCAACCTAGATTGCCCAGTCTATCTTGCCTATTCTAAGTTGTCAATCCTGACCTCTTGTCTACTCAAAATGGCCAAAATCTAATCCAACTTATCATTGGGATCACCATTGGATCCTCCTCCTCGTTCCCATTGATAGTATCTAACATTCATTAGGAGTTACCCTAGAAAAGCATAGCACCAAGCATAATTAGGCATAGTCCTAGAGTTGAACCTTGCTGCTTTGATACCAAAATGTAAGGACCAAAAGATTTGCATTCCATACAAAATATCGTAATTGGGTAACATTCATTACAAGTAAGTAGATAGAGGTACATCTATCACAGGATATATTCATAACATGTATACCAAGAGTTATCCATAAATGCTCAAAGTAATTTCATATAACATTATCAGTGTACATACACCATTAAGGGTGTTACAAATCATCTATTTCAATGATACAATAAAAAAGTTTGCATAAATGTTATATTCATGAAAGAAAGTTACAATGTATAGATGGGCTATGCAAACCATAAAGAAATAGTATATGAGATATATCCATGAAAAAGTAAAGCTTTGATCCTCATTTATGTCGACTCCACTGGTCTTCTTACACTAAGGGCCAAGAGTGTTGTTAAGTTGCCTTTTCCACCCAACCACGAAGCACATGACTTCCCCAGGTTTCTTCCTATCTCAAAGAAATCCCTAACCCTACTCGAGGATCCTAGCAACCTATAATAATACAACATGAGGGAAATCTCTATGCAATCCTGATGCCTATATGCATTCCTATACTAAGAATAACATATTTCTTGCAAATAGGAGGCGGCAGAGACCAATATAAGATTTAATTCTAGGATTTTATTCCATCTATTTCAATGGTACATTGCTTGGCCAAGCATAAACATAAAATAAATGATAGTTTTAGAAAAGGTAAAACTATCATCTCTAAGGGTCCACCTCCAACATCTTGTCGCTGAAGTCTACTCATAAAGCATAGATAAATAATGTATTCTTCCACATAAAATTTTCTCACACAAGCATTCTATCATAAAACATATTCCATGGACTAGTTCATAAATTGATTTGCATAAATGCAATAATGTAACTCATGAATGATCCTACAATTTTATTAAGCATGTCATTCTTTCAACACCATTTTCATGAACCAAAAACACACAATGAGTCTATCAGCTGTATATGCTGATATCCTCCTAGTTTCAACATGGAAGATTTAATCTAATAGACTAACCAGCTTCTTGCGTTACTTGTGGGTTTTCAGCCATTCTTTCCTTTCAGTAAATTCTCTCAGCTGCAATTATATTCCACCATTATAATGTTTAAGTGCTACTTCAGTCTTTGTTTTGCAGAAATAATAATTCAATGTAAGCAACTCAGTTGTTTCAATAGTTCAGATTCTACTTTAATACCCTTTATAATGAAAGATAAATTTATGCATACAATTCTTTTCCACAAAGCAGCCAAATATCCAGCACAAATTTAATGGAATGATTTAATTCAGATAACATTCTTTTTCCAATTTGAAAAGAAAACCTTTTCTCTAATTCACCTTTGGGTATTGGTCGAAACCAGTGATTGCTCCATAATTTATTGCAAGTATTTCTAAATTTATATGCAAAAGTACATTGAATCTAAATTTAGAGGTAAATACTATTTTATGTAGAGTTATTATTCATTCTCATCCAGTCACGTGTTATTCCTTTCTAAATTTTAAAACTAAATTAAATTCCCAAATAAGAATATATATTCCTATCTTGCTTTATATATAAATATATGTATCTATTATTAATGTATATACCCACAAATTATCAGACCAAGAACCAACAAAAAGGCTTCAACATGGTTATTAATTTAAATCAGATTAACATACAAAGGTGAAAAAAAAATGCAAGATATATATCTGCTAGTATATACATTTGTGTGTATATTTCTTGTTGCAATTAAAGTCTATTCATATCATTATATATATATATACATATATGTGCATACATATATACATATATACACACATATATTTCCAAACCAAATTTATATAAATATATCCATTTAATTCGCATTCAAGGAAATGCTACAAAGACGAATTCGCATTAGAGAATATGTTATAGCCAAATGCTTTATGTTCAAAGCAGGCTTTTTAAAGTAAAACAAAATTGTTATTATTTATGGATCTGGTGCCCCCACTTTGGTGAAGGAATTGCCTAGGAGGGCAACGCCCCCTCCACAGGTTGTAGCCTATGGAGGGCATTACCCCCACAGAGTAGCCCTTCTGTATGTGGGGAAGGCAAGGCAAGGGAAATATCCCCATCCCTTCGCACACACTTTAATTTTCTTTAAATTTAATTCAAAACAAATGCAACTCATTCAACCTGCAAAAAAAAAAACATACTTCAATCTATTAAATTTTAAATACAAAATCTATATCCATATATATATATATATATATATTATAGACATATACATTATATCTACCCAATCGGGTATATGGTTTGTACAAAAAATCACATAGAAAGGAGATGTAATATGGAAATAAGGTATTCAACACAAAGAGGTTGTATTTAAAAGATAAAGAATTTTGAAAAGACTGTACATACATCATTATTAAACATGCACAACCAACACTTCAAATACATAAATTTTTCACAAATGTTTCCAAGGAGTTAAATCTTTGAACAATACAACAATTCCTTTTAATGTATTGGAATTTAAATGCAATTGATAAGATTTAAATACCTAGAAAAGAGAGTTGCCTCCAGTTAAAACAAAACCTCCTGCTTCTTCTTCCTTTCCTGGAGATTGCTCTCTAGAAATCTTCTTCTTCTTCTTGCTTTCTTTTCACTGTGTTCTCTTAGTCCCCACTATTTTGAATCTACTAAAATCTAGAAAGTAATCTTCATTTTGACATTTTTGACATTTTTACAGAGCATAAAATCAAGAAATTGGTTTCAAGAACCATTGTTCATTTTTGTTAATATTTTCTCTTTTTAAAGTTTCTTTTTTGTTTTATCTAAACTCATCTTGAATCTTTCCAAAATAAAATTAAATTCATTTATTGGGTACTATTTTCTTGTAAATTGAAAAATAAAACAATTCCATTTCAAACTATATATTTGTCATCCCGAAAGAGTTAGGAAGATCAATTTCAAATTTATAAACTAAAAGCAAATGTTTTACTCTTAACAAGGAGTAAATAAGTATTTAAATATATGATAAAGATTTAACACAAAGTAATAACATTTGATTTTGAAAAATAAAATAATTATTTAATTATCCAACATAATCTTTTACTATAAAACAAAGAAATTAAATTAAATTAGGATTAAAATCAATTCTTCTATCTAACTATTCTTTTTATACTTTCACTTCATAAAATTAAATAAACACTTAGAAAAACATACAATCATGCATCCAATTAAATTAAAGCTACATGCATGTAAATGACACTACGTGCACGTGTGTGTATGCGAGAGTTTCATTCCTACTATACCCTTCCAAGAAACTAACATTATCTCCTTAGCCACACCCTTGGTCTTTGACAACCTACATCTCAATACCCTTAGGTACACATCAATATATTAGTATCCACATAAAGATATAGGGCATGTGCAGGATCATCATGGAAAAAAGAGGCCCCTAAGTGGTAAAAAATTCAAAAAAATTAGAGTAAGGCAACTTGACATAAAAATTTGAATAAGTTATCTATATTATTTCAAAAATATGTAAGAATAGAATTTGTAGAAAATTGAATGTAGTTTCTAAACTACTAGGCTTATTT
>VDFB02039981.1:0-43264 GCA_007258455.2 Sequoia sempervirens | reverse complement strand
ATACATACATGCAAGCATAAATACATACATACATACATACATACACACAAGCATACATTCATACATACAAGCATACATACATACATGCATACATATAAGCATACATACATACATATATACAAGCATACGTACATACATACATACAAGAATACATACATACATAAATACATGCATACTTCCATACATACAAACAAATATATATACAAACATACATACATTAAACATACATTTAAAAAACTTGCACACATCAAGCGAGACATAACACAAGCACCTTATAATGCACTCATGTTATTTCATGCTTAGGACACATCAAACAAAAAGAAGAAAAATGAAGAATACAAAGAAAGACATAACGCACAACTAGAATGCGCCTTTATGTTATGTCTTTTCTTAGGGGAATCCTCAAGCCTTAGGGCTCAAATTTGCTTGGATTTCCAACCCAAAGGCTTGGAGTGCCTTACCAATGTCCAAAGACGTGTTTTTACATATTCTACAAGATTTCACATAATCTCATTTGTGCTAACCATCAAGTTTGCATGTGTTTCAAGGTCGAGTAAATTGAACACCTGGGTAATGTAAGGCTCTCTCTTAGGTATTTAACGATGTATTTTTTTCACATTTTGACAATGTTAAGGCTTTCATCTTTAATTTCTTTTGTTTGTGTGTTCTTTTTTGTCAAAAAATAGTGTTTAGTATTTTTTACTTTATTTTTTAACCATTCATTGAAATTTCAAATAAATTTATTTTTTTAGATTAGACTCCTCCTTTCTACACAAATTCAAAAAGAAAATGATTTTCAATTAGTTTCAAAATTATAGGGGTAGCATGGCCAAATTTCTATTTTTCAAGATGTGTCCACTTTGAAAAATTAGTAACAAATCAAGATTCATTAAAAAATTATTAGAAAAATTAGGCATAAACAACATCCTATTAGCTAATTTCCTCACCAAAGAAATTTTAAAAATACCAAAAAAATGTTAACCTTTTGAGGGAGTCACAAAAGATGTTATGTTATGTTTTTTTGAAAAAAAACAACACAAATTTTTGTGCCTCCTTTTTTTGAACCCCTTAATCTCTATCATTTAAAAAAAAAATGGTAGTTTAGAAAGTAGACTCAGAGCACTACGACCCTTCTTTTTGTTGCATCTTAAAATTTTGAGTGTAACTATCCTCAATTTCTCATCCAAGGTCAGTATTTCCTAATTTCAAAAGAAGGTGGCCAGTTAAGACCCCTTTTGGTCCCCCATCTTTCTACACATACCCTATTTCATTCATATCAATCACACACACATGTAAGTATATGAAAGGTACATGTATTATCTAATGAATTTTACATGAAATCTAACTAGTGCAAATTCAAATGGATATCAACCTATTAAGACCATTATTCCCTTTAAATTTGTCTCCTCCCTCTATGACTCTAAGCTATAATGTTTTGAGGTAGGCTATCATTTTTTTAATGCATATGTAAGGCTTTTAGGATTTTCCTAAACTTTTTAGGGTTAAAAATTTTGTTTTATAGATTGGGGTATAGGGTTTATATTTTAAGTTTACGATTAAAAATTTTGAAAAAAAAAACAAATTTACCTTCAACAAAAACCCTAACCCTAAAATTTTAAAAAGTACATTAAAAATGTAAAAAAACTACCTACACCTAAAGGAAAGTGGCTCTAGAGAGAGGAGGAGACATGAACTTGAAAATGGTGGTCTAGGAGGATTGGAATTGTCTATTTGTTTTGCTACTATTGTTGCCCTAGTTATTGTCGCTAGAAAATAAGCTCATAGAGATTTTTAAAAAAATCAATACCTTTTTGGAATGGGTACCCATTTCAAAATGGGTATCTATTCATAATGGGTATGTGTTCATAATGGGTCAATTTTTTTGTTGACACTTCCCCTAGAAATGGATCCAATTTCTTACATCCAGCCTTATATAATTCTATAATGATGATGAAGCTAGTTGAGTTGATGGATTTGAAGAGGCAAGGAGAAAAGCTATAAAAACCTTTGAGGCACATCATTCATTGGTCAAGAGGAATTTTGATAGGAAATCAGGTGACTAGAATTTCAAGGAAGGTGATCTGGTCTTGAAGTGGAATGAACATAGAGAAAAATCTAGAAGATATAAATTTTTTAATGTTATAAGAAGGCTCATACATCATAACAAACTAAAAATAGGCCAAAATTTTCAAGCTTCTAAGGATGAATGGAAAAGAGTTGCCTATCCTAGTTAATGGCATACAACCATGTTTTTGAGGTTACTTCAAAAATCATGTACATATAAGAAAAAAAATTGTTGCAAATAAGTGATGTTGCACACTTTGCAAACTCATTAGGAGAATGTATGTCTCTAGTTGTTATGTTCTCCTCCAAGTGCAATATGCACATGTTTCCTTCATTTTTTGTTGTGTTTGAGGCATTTCCTAGTTTGTTGTGAGGCTAGTCAAGCAATGTTCAAGAAGATTCTGCTCCCCTAGGTTGATTTAAAGGGCTCCCAATGACTCAATTCCCAATGGATTGATAAGGCTACTAGATCCATGATTAGAAAGTAATCATCTTGCAAAGGTTTTCAAAATATTGTTATTTCATACCTCTTTTGACCCATCATTTACAACTAATCTTAGACATTTTGAATGGGTCACTTAGGTGTCCAAGTATGCAAAAAAATTATAAAATTATAAGTGTATGATTTTCTTAGAATTTTCCTTACCATTTTGTGCCTTTGTTAAAATTTCTAGGTTGATCATACCTTCATGCATTCCATAGAAATTTTGATATACCGCCTTTTCCTTTAAGTCCCTTTTTGAGGTCAAACTTTTAGTTGTTCCTTTACTTGGTACAATTTTAAGCCCCACTTGAAACTGATTCCAATCCATGCTAGCATCATGTTGTGTCATCAATCCTTGATGATGTAATGTTGATCTATCATCAACCCAAAGACCATAAAGAGTAAGTATTTTGTGTCAAAGTCAATATTTTGGTCATTCCCTATTGGGGTCCCTTCTTCCATCCATCCTTGAGGTCCCAACACCTCACTTTACACCCCAACATTCCCTTGAGTTTTTTTCAAAATTCCTCAAATTATTTCATAATTTTGTAGTTTCCCATTATTTACAACCTTGACATACCAAAAGTTTATTTTCCTCTAAGTCCCTTTTGTCAAGTTTTTAGAGTTCTCAATTCCTCAATACATTCATCTAGTAAGCTTTAGTTGAATGACATCATTTTGGTATCAAAACCCTAATGATGTCATGTTGATGCTATTGGAAATATGTTGTCATTTATGTCAAAAGGGGATCAAATGTTTGTGTTGATCCTAATGTTGTCAAAAGGTGATCAGAAGGTAGATGGATCTAATCCTAAAGTAGTTTGTTGGCATAATGAAAAAAGGTGTCATTGATGCAAAAAGGCAATTTAGAGGCAGTTCAGTGGTGTGCCTGGATGTTATGAAGATGCAATGGATCTAGTTCTAGAAGTATGAGGATTGAGTGTTGGTTTAGAAGAGCAAATTGATCAAGTTGTTGCAAAATTTTCTTAGTAGTTGAAATATTGTCATGACATGTCACAATATTTCAAAAGTTGTTTCTAGGTGTTTGAAGAAAAATTGGAGACCAAATTCTATATGGGCTTTTCGAGAAATTTCCAGAGATGTGCTCTGTAGGTCTAAAAGTTGATGAATACGTCCAAGAATGAATTATTTCTACTCTCAGATGATGCTTGGGTTTATCATTTAAATACTATGGTTCGTGTAGTCATGGTGATCAAACAAGATTCTATTTTGTTGGTGACTTGCATTCGACAGTTGCAAGGAGCTTAAGTAATGACTTAAGCCCAATACGTTCATCTCGTGACTAGTTCCTCACATCCTAGCAACCAGTTGGAAAGGACTGAGGTTCACATTGGCATGACAAGAGCATATCGGTAGGACTCACCCTGGAGTCTCTTCGACAACCCAACAACTATCTTATTAGTGAGACAATTCAATGTCGGCAGGATTCAAGCAAAAGACTCTTCAACAGCCCGATGATCATTTCATCGGTGAGACACCGGTGTACCGATAGGAGTCTGGAAGGACTCTCGTCTATGGAGCAATAAGGAGTAAGGATAGATTTATCGATGTGAGTGAATATTATTAGCAGTACCTAAGATTATCTCCCTCTCACTTAGCAATGTGAAGGTGTCATTTGTTGTGGGACCCAGTCATAATAGCATTACTAAAATTGATGACAAATTAGACACATGGCACGACAAGATTGGGTGAACAGTAATCCACATCCTTGTTGTGGATTACGGAGCTATGGCATGGTGATGATACTTCATCAAACAGACAATGTGATATTGTCAGGACTATGAAGCTTGTCTCTACAATATGGCGATCAGTGAGTGTAATGCTGATGGTGGGACCCAAAAAGATAAGGATGATGTGGCAATGGGACCCAATAGTAATGAAGGTATTCAGAAGGTGATTGAAGTGGTGATATGTGGCAAATTTTTAGTGGTTGATTTTGCATCGCTATTGCAAATCAACGATCGATGGGTAAATGACTATATATGTGATCCAACGGTGAAAGATAACGATGATCAATGGTGGGGGTTGACAGAAGTAGATCAGACAGTGCTAGTGTAAAGATTCTCGTCAGTGTGAGTGGTCAAGTTTGGTGAGACAATGATTTGTGTCTCCTCAATAAGGCGATACAGGTTGATATTGGAAGGAATCAAACACATGTGTTTGATGATAATGGTTTCCTGCATAGCACCTAATTGACACATGATTCCTTATGCAAGTGAATCTGATTGATTTAACAGTGAACAAAGTTTTGATCCAATGGTAGGATGAATGGCGCATATTCTCACATCAATGAACAAGGCTTGATTTCGATCCTAGAAAGAGAATGAATGAACACAAATTATTGCACAAAATATAAGGTGGTTTTTTATCAAATATTTTGTTGGTCATTGGATGCAATGTCAATACCAAGACAAGGAAGAAGACATTCTATGAATTTGAATTCCTTGCACAGGAAAATGAATAATTGATGTACAACCCTAATGTTCTAGTTTTGGTGAAACAAAATATTCATTGGATCTAGAAAACATTTGATGTGTGATTGGTGAAGATTTTCAGTGAAGTTCAAAGGTGATATAAGGGCGTTGATCAAAAATGTGAAGCAAGTGAGGAGAGAGCAGTCTAGAGAAAGTGAAGTGTGTAAATAGTGACTATTTCAATTTTATCAAATTCCTAAATAACCAAATTGAAACTGATTATAGTTGAGTGTGTGTTGCTGAGAGGAAAACTTCAACAATTGAAAGTGGGTTGCAGTGTGTGCAAGAAAGTACTTATTGTAATGTTGCATTATCAAGTTTAGTAGAACCACTTTTATGCAAATTTGAGTTTGTAACCCTGGAGAGGTTATAGCCTCATTATACTGATTTGTAGCTCAGATTAGGGGATTTTAGTCTCCTTGGAGTTGTAGCTCCTAAATCAGGGAGTTGTTGCTTCCTTGAAGTTTTATCTTCTAAATTAGGGTGTTTTTGTATCCTTGGAGTTGTAGCTCCTAAACTAGGGTGTTGTTGCATCCTTGGGGTCGTAGCCCTCAAAAGTTGTAAGTGAATATTTCATTTGTGACACTAGATTTGAGCAGTAGACTCACCAAATTTGTCATCGTGGTTTGTCCCATCTTGGGTTTTCTACATATTTCTGGTGTTGTGGGCATTTTTTTTATTGTTCATTTGCATGTTCATGTTTACATATGTAGTTTTCAATCTACACATTAAGATTTTGAGAAAGAAATTTGCACAAAGTATTTGAAGCTAAGGAACTAATCTACATAAAGGTTTTGAGAGACATTTTTAGCATCTACTAATTCACCCCCCCTCTCAGTAGATTGTTGTGTTCCAATAGATGTCAACAGTCCAAATGTGATGGCATCATGTTGATGTAATCAACCCATTAAAATTTTAAAGTTCTTCATCTATCCAATCCTTCATTATCCGCTCACTTCTATCTCAATTTTCCCAATTCTATGAAACCTCACTACCGTTCATTCAAAAAAATTCTAAGTCCTTCAAAGTCATACTTTCAACCATCCTTTACTTGGGTACTTCATTCCATCACCCTTAAAAGATCGAAACTCGATTGAATGATTCTAAAAAGTTTCTAAGTTTTTTAGAGTCAGACTTTTTAGGTTTCCTTATCCAAGTACCTATTTCCCTCCATCCCCAAAATCATAAAATTTCATCAATTACACTAAAAAATTCCTTCAATTTCAAACTTTCAGTCATCCCCTATTTTGGCACTATGTTAAGCTCCACCTAAAACTTTGACCCAAACAATTATATGCATTTCCTTTTCAATATTTCAAGCCTAATCACCCCTGCATACCTATCAAAATTTTCCTCCCTAGCATGCTAATGTAGATCATGGGTGGAAAACTCCAAAATAATCTCAATCTACCAATCCTTCAATTTCTCAAACATCCAATGGTGGGTTTTTCTTTAAGAGCCTTTAATCTCCTAGTAGCCTTTCAAAATTGGTTTTTCAATCATAAATTTTAGAGTAAGCATGAAATTAAAAAATTTAAAGACACTTTTAGATACCCTTTTCCTCATTTACAAATATATCCCTAAACTAGGGCATAGTCCTTTGTACAAAAACCCTCAAAAATTGACTGTCCTTGCTTAAATTAGGCCTAATTTCTTGAATAGGCTTGGTACCAGCAGGGTAATTGAATTCTAGGGGCTATTATTGCATTACAAGGCTCTAAACACATCATCCATGGTATGAATCATCAGTTCCAAACAAGTAGAACAATTTCCCAAAAGCTTTTCAACAAAACACTAAGCCTATAGGGTTCCTAGGCCTAATACATGGAGATATTAGGCTAGGGAAGCAATCCTACACATTCCAAACACCTCCCACTACATATGCAAGTTTTTAAAATCCAATATAACACCTATTTCTTCCATTTCCACCAAGTTTCAAGATTTTTCATTAGGTGGAATGAAAGTTATTGCATTTTATCTATTCACTACTACCCTGACTAGGGTTTCAACCAATCCGAGAAGAAATGCTTCTAACTTGAACAAATCTTAATAAAAAAGAGAAAAACCAAGTGAAATGGAAATTATATTATTTTATCTATCAATCCCAATTGAATTCAATCCATGAGAGAACCGTACAGAGCCATACAATCGTTTGTAGCAGTAAAATTGTATTTAGAAATGTAGAAAATAGAGTTTTTTATTGATTCAATCTCCACAATTCAACATCCAACCTTTACTCTGACCACACAAGGATTTATTAAAACATTTTCAACTATTTCCCAATTTTTTCCAACTACTTTTCAAATTACAACTAACAAAACACCATTCTAATCACTTTTATGCAAAAAGATGCAAAAGTTGTTTTTGCAACAATTGTGCAACTTTGACAATTTCTTGCAACTAGACCCTAACACAACTCTAATGACCCAAAACTGACCCAAACACACTTGAAATTGTCTTACCCAAACACACTTGAAATTTTCTTAGAAAACCTTATTACATTTTATTAACTCAAACAAAACAAAACATCAATATTTGACCCCCTTTTTGGGGCATGAAGACCCCAGGTGCCCCTGCACCATACTCCCTAGGAAAAGAAAACTCAAGTTCCACTTGAGGATATACCTGCAAATGTGTTTCCATGTTTGATAATATCATCCTTAGTCATCCAAGTTTCATCCTCCATAGGAATACCTCGCCATTTGACTAGGTATTGATAGTAGACCTTCCTCCTTGTCTTCTTAAGCTCCTTATCCAAAATGCAGTCCAACTCTAAAGGTTGGCTTGGTGGAAGATCCCTGATCCATTCATCATCTTGCACTGATGAACCTACATTAGTACCTGAAATAATAGCCCCTTTATAATGGTAAAGATCAAAAACATTAAAAATAGGAGAAATGACAACTCCAGGAGGTAGTTCAATCTCATATGCATTCTCTCCAAACTGGTGCACCACTTTGCATGGCCTTATCTTCTTCATTTGCAACTTAGAGTATTGTCCTTTGGGGAATATTTCCTTCCTCAAATGCACCAAAAATAAGTCTCCAACCTTAAAACGAACCTCTCTCCTCTTTTGATAAGCAATGTGCTTGTACTTCTCCACATTCTTTTGAAGATTCTCCTTAACCTATTGGTGGAATTCTTGCATTACCACAAAAAATTGTTCACCTTCAACACTTCTCCTTTCCATCCCACTAACATCTCTCAATTCAAATATACCTATGGGCTACATACCATAAACAATATCAAAAGGAATATTTCCAACACTTCTATTCACCGAATCATTGTATGCAAAATCAGCTTGACGAAAAACCAGATCCCATTGTGTTGCATGATCCTTTGTTAGACATCTTAGAAGGTTTCCAAAGCTTCTATTCACCACTTTTGTTTTCCCATCAGTTTGAGGGTGATAGGAAAAACTAAAACTCAAATTTGTGCCAAGTTTCTTCCATAAGGTCCTCCAAAAATGACCAACAAATTTGTTATCCCTATCAGATACAATGCTAAGAGGTAAACCATGGATTCTTACCACCTCTTTGAAGAAGAGTCCTACAATGTATGAAGCATCATTAGTGCTCTTACAAGGTCTAAACTATGCCATCTTTGAAAACATGTCCACAACAACATACACTGAATCAAAACCTCTTGGAGTTCTAGGCAACCCCATCACAAAATCTATGCTTGGTGATTCCCAAGGCCTATTAGGGATCAAAAAAGGTTCATATAACCCTATTCTAGAGCTATTTCCTTTAGCCCTTTGACAAATGGTACACTTATCTAAAAAAATTCTTACATCATTTTGCATTTTTGGCAAATAGTATGCCTCTTCAACTACTCCAATGTTTTATCCAAACCAAAGTGACCTACAAGGCTTCCACTATGCTTTTGTTTGATTAAATTATCCCTCATTGAACATTTAGGGATGCATAATTGTGCCCCTCTGAACATTAGATCATCTTGGATCAGAAAATCAAGTGACTTTTCATTATTGCTACTACTAGGCTGCCTACAGCTTACATAAATATCTTTAAAATTTGCATCATCAATGTACATACCTTTAAAAGAATCCACTCCTATGCTCTTCAATTTAATTTATTGCACCATGGGAGCCCTTATACTCAATGCATCAACCACCTTGTTAGATTGACCCTTTTTATGCTTAATGGTCAAAGTAAATCCTTGCAAATATTCAACCCATTTTACATGCCTATTACTGAGTTTATCTTGACTATTCAAAAATTGGAGAGCATGATTGTCAATATACACTAAAAACTCCTTAGGAAGTAAATAATGTCTCCATTTGTTTAATGCTTGCACCATTGCATACATTTCAAGATCATATGAAAAATACTTTTTCTTACCTTCATTCAATTTTTCACTAAAAAAGGCAATGGGTCTATTTTATTGACTTAGGACAACACCTATAGCATGACTACTTGCATCACATTCAATGGTAAAAACCTTATCAAAACTTGGCAAAGTTAAAATGGGCTGCTCAACAACTTTCTTTTTCAAATACTCAAAACTCCTATCATCCTCTTTAGACCTAACAAACTTCTTTCTTTTATCACCCTTTATTGTATCAATCATAGGAGCACACACATGACTTAAACCTTTTATGATTTTTTTGTAGAAACTAGCCAAACCATGGAAACTCCTTACCCCATCCATTGATTTTGGTGTAGGCCAACTTAGAATAGCCTCTACCTTTCTTGGATCCATCTTCAAAGTGCCATTGGTGACCAAAAAGCCAAGGTAGACCAATTTTGTTTTCAAAAACTCACACTTCGTCAAGTTTATCATTAGCTTTTCCTTATGCAACCTTCTCAAAACCAAATCTAAATTTTGTAAATGCTCTTCTCTAGTGTTGCTAAAAACAAGAATATCATCAAGATACACTACCACAAATTTACCAATGAAAGGTTTAAGCACCTCATTGATAAAGTGCATGAAAGTACTAGGGGAATTTGACAAACCAAAAGGCATTACCATCCATTCATACAACCCTTCAATTGTCTTGAAGGTTGTTTTCCACTCATCACCAGGTTTGATTCTGATTTGATGATAGCCACTCTTGAGATCAATCTTGGAGAAATAGCAAGCACCACCCAAACAATCCATTAGGTCTTCAATTCTTGGAATAGGGAATCTATACCTTATTGTGATTTTGTTGATGGCCTTGGAATTAGTGCACATCCTCCACTCACCACCTTTCTTTGCTGCTAGGACTGTGGGAACTACACAAGGACTCAAACTTTCCCTAATCAACCCCTTGTCAAGCATTTCTTGCACTTGCCTCTTAATTTATTCATTTTATTATGGAGTCATCTTGTAAGAAACTTTGTTGGGAAAACTAGCCCCTAGGATGAAATCAATATGGTAGCTTATGTCCCTCATAGGTGGGAAGGTATTTGGAATCTCATCAACCACTATTTCATCATACTTCTTAAAAAAAAAATTCACCTCTAAAGGAAACTCCTCTTTCTTTTCTACTTCCATGAAAGATTTAGGCCTTACTATAACAAAAAATCCCACATTCTCCTCTTCCAAGGTCTTTAGGAACTCCTTCTCATTGACCAACATCACACTAGGTGTAACTTGAAAATCTAGGTTTTCATACTTCAATGGTTTGAGGGTGTAGGAAACCCCATCCTTCTCAATAGCATATGTATTTTTCCTCCCATCATGAATGTCCTTCCTATCATACTGCCAAGGCCTCCCCAAAAGAAAATGACACACATCCATTGGTATTATATCACACAAAACCCTATCCTTGTATCCCCTATATGAAAATCAACCCAACTTTGTTCATTTACAAGTACTTGTTGATCTTTGTTAAGCCAAGAAACAGTATAAGGAGTGGTATGAGGAATTCTTTTCAACTTAAGTTTTTCTACCATCTCTACAGAGACCAAATTATCAGTGCTACCTGAATCAATCACAACTTTGCAACACTTACCCAAACACTTACATGTGGTTCTGAAAAGAGACTTTATTTGTGGAGGTTCTTTCTCCATTGGCACTTTTATCAGGGTCCTTCACACCATGAGAGACTCACCAACTTCTAGATCAACATTATGTGATGGAGAATTGACACTCTCATTGTCATCTCCTTGCACAATCTGATTTCTTCTTTCTCCTCCAAATGAAGTAGTGGATTGATTTTCAATGCATTGCCATGCTTTATGGCCTACAAATTTATTACACTTATAACATCTTCATGTAAATCCACCTGATCCTCCTCTTTGGCTTCCAAATCTTCCCCTATTGTTGGGTCTCCTTCCTCTAAAGCTACCCCTTGAGTCTGAACTTTTCTCTTGATTGCTGCTTGATTCTCCTTGTGATCTTTGGGAATTCCCCCTACCAGAAAATGTCCCTCTTCCTTTAGAGTTTCTGCCTCTACCCCTGCTTTTCTTTTCTATCCTTCTCTTCAATTTATCCTCATCCTTAATGGAAAATTGATAATACTCTTCCACCGTTCTTGGAGTGGTGAGGCTCAATTCATCTTGAAGATTGTATCGCAGACCATTGATGTATCTTGCCACTTTCTCCTTATCATCTTCTACATGGCCTTCCCTTATGCTCAACTTGTAGAACTCCTTTGTATAGGTTTGCACATCCATATCCTTTTGCCTCATATTTTGAAGCCTCTTGAACAACTGAATGGTGTAGTCATCAGGAAGGAATTTCCCTTGATTTTAGCCACCATCCTATCCCAAGAAGTGATTTTAGACTTCCCCTTATTTCTCCTTTCACTTTATACATAATACCACCAAAGCAAAGCATGGCCCTTCAACTTTGTCTTGGCCAACTTCACCCTTTGATCTTCTGGCACATCTTCATAGTCAAAGTAGTTATCCAATGCTCCTATCCAATCTAGGAGTTCTTCACTATCCATATTTCCTCCACACATGGGTAAATACATATTGATCTTATTACCATCCCCCTTGACTGCCTTCAAGATCTTTTCCATCCTCAAGTCATCAGGATCCATCTCTTCCTCAGACCCTTCTTGGGAACTTTCCTCTTTTCCTTGGTCACTCAAGTCTCTTGTTACCACTTCTCTCCTCTAACTTTTTTCAAGGGCGGAAATCCTCTCCTTCAATTCTCTCATCTCTCTAGCATGCTTTTCCTTCAACTCATTCACTTCTCTGGCAATGATGACATTCCCTTTTAAAGGCATTTTGTTCCTTCTTCTCTTCAATTTTTCCTCTTTAGAACAAACCTATACTCTAATACCAATTTGATGCAGAGCAGGGGTGGACAACTCCAAAATAATCTCAATCTACCAATCCTTCAATCTCTCAAACATCTAATGGTGGGTTTTTCCTTAAGAGCATTCAATCTCCTAATAGCCTTTCAAAACTAGTTTTTCAATCATAACTTTCAGAGTAGGCATGGCATCCAAAATGTAAAGGCTTTCAGATACCCTTTTCCTCATTTACAAACATATCCCAAAACTAGGGCATAGTCCTTTGTACGAAAACCTTCAAAAATTGATTTTCCTTGCTCAAATTAGGCCTAATTACTTGAATAGGCTTGGTAGAAGTAGGGTAATTGAACTCCAGGGCCTATTCTTGCATTCCAAGGCTCTAAAAACATCATCTAGGTTCTGAATCATCAATTTCAAATAGGTAGAACAACTTCCTAAAAGCTTTTCAACAAAACCCTAAACCTATAGGGTTCCTAGGCCTAATACATGGAGATATTAGGCTAGGGAAGCAATCTTACACATTCCAAACACCTTCCCCTACATCTGAAAGTTTTTGAAATCTAAGAACACACCTATTTCTTCCATTCCACCAAGTTTCAAGAGTTTTCACCAGGTGGAATGGAATTTATTGCATTTTATCTATTCACTACTACCCTGACTAGGGTTTCAACCAATCCGAGAAGAAATGCTTCTAACTTGAACAAATCTTAATGAAAAAGAGAAAAACCAAGTGTAATGGAAATTATATTCACTTCTCTATCAATCCCAATTGAATTCAATCCATGAGAGAATCGTACAGAACCATGCAATCGACTGTAGCAACAAAATTGTGTTTAGAAATGTAGAAAACACAGTTTTTATTGATTAAATCTCCACAATTCAACATCCAACCTTTACTCCAACCACAAAAGGATTTATTAAAGCACTTTCAACCATTTCCAAAATTTTCCCAACTACTTTTCAAATTACAACTAATAAAACACTATTCTAATCACTTTTATGCAAAAAGATACAAAAGTTATTTTTCCAACAATTGTGCAACTTTGACAATTTCTTGCAACTAGACCCTAACACACCTCTAATGACCCAAAACCGAACCAAACACACTTGAAATGGTCTTAGAAGACCTTATTACATTTTATTAACTCAAACAAAACAAAACAAAATATCAACATTTGACCCCCTTTTTGGGGCATGCAGACCCTGGGTGCCCTTGCACCACATGCCCAGTCTTAAACTTCGTCATTTTAATGCAAAAAATCCTACCTACCCATAAGACGACCAAAGAATCCCATTACTGCATTTTCAATGCTTTCTAGCGACCATATTAGATCTAATGACACCAAAAACCATTCTTTATGCAGATTGACATAAATTCAAAGGTGGAAAGCAGTACTCACCCATGCCTTAATTATTGTTCTAGAGCCATTTTTTGACATGCCATCTCCAAGTCACAATTTTAGCATATATAATGTGTAATTTCTCCAACCTATTCATTCAATACCACAACGAATAATGATCAAAGTATAGCTTGGGGTAAAAGAGAATGTTCTTCACCTTAAAATCAAGCCTAGAAAGGATGTGCTTTTGCAAAATATTAATAGGAATGATGGCTAGGGTACGGGCATACTCTTTGCAGCATACCCATGACATATCACAAAATTTATTACTAACCTAATGCCTTCCTCCATGGGTATTAGGTTCCATCACGCCTCATTTTTTGAAAGTTCTCTCATTTTTTCCAATAGAATATGGGAAGGAGAAAAAACTCTTAGATTATCCCTTTCTATTTTTTGAAGCTGTAAGAATATTGTCTCAATGCCTTAGAACCAATAAAAAATATTTTTTCACCTCTTCTCAATCCTTGTTTGTTGTGTATTCTCTCTTTTTTCAACATATTTTGTGGGTCTTTTATTTCCCTTGCTAAGTTTGTTTATTGTTCTTACCTTCATGTATAGATAATGTTTTTCCTTTTAAAGAGATGTATGATGTCTACTAGCAATTTTCATGAACTATCAATGGATTTCCTCTTTCACACTTGTTGATTATCAAACCCCTAACCTTCATGTATGCTTGCAGAAGTTGGTAAAGTCAAGAACTGTGTGAGTTTTATATTTTTTCATAAGTTTCATGTGTCGTGAGTTAGGAAAGAACCCAGCTAGGTCTTGGTGCATCACCACCTCTCCTGTCTTGTTGTGTTTTATCCCCATTTTCTCATGTGAATCGGTAGGTTTTAGTTTCAATCTATGTACAGTTGGATCAACACTTGTATCTAGGATTAGAAAGGAACTAACCTTCTCTAGAGGTTTGACATCAAGTTAGAAAGGTCCAACACTTGAGAGATCATTCCCATTGTTTTGAAATATTGGACCAACTTCAGTAGGGATGCAATTTCAAGTGACAATAAGTACTTTATAATCAAAGCTTCCTTGTACTTAGGGTTTGTGATTATCACCATTGTTTTCTTATAAGGTCTTAGTTGTGATAACATTTTGTAAGGGTAGCTTAGGCCTATTAATACATACATATTTTTGTTTATCTATGTTTGCAAGCCTCATGTGATTTGACCTTTCCATACAAACACACAAATGAAAAGAATAGATTGTGGGTTTATTATTTTAATATGAGTATGATGTAAATTTTTGGGTGTATTAGAGTCAATTAGAAGTTAGGATTTATTCTTTTAGGGTTAAATCAAGTAACCTTGAATCATATTTGGGGTGGATAATATTAATGTGCAAATATTGGTATTTTCTACAATTTTATAAGGCTAATGTTGCGAGAAATATTGATATGAATTTTAGGGTTTAAATGGTTTTAGTTTTAAGATAAATAATTTATAAATATTATTTTCCCTAATACTAGTAACATACGTTATATTCATGAATGATTTGTTACTTCATATAGATCTACAATATTTAATTTACATGTCAATTGTTTTTTAACTTAGGCATACATCTATGTAATAGTTCCCATGCATATGAATGTGGGGTGAAAGTAATGGTAAAAATTGCATACCTATGTCCTTTTCCCTTGTGCTTTGAGTCCACTTTAATTAGTGTTATAAATGCAATAACTAGCTTATAGGTAGCATATTCTTGTGTTAATTTTTCTTATGACACAACATCTCAATCCCCTTATCACTCATCCTCAAAGATTTTATCTTGATTACTAGACCGACCACTTGTCACCATAGGTTAGACCTACAAGTGTAGACTTAACCCAAATCACTTCTACACTCATTGATTTGAACCTTAAACCTTTAAATAATATAAAATTTAAATCTAAACATTGTTGACCACTTCAATATTCATTGTGAGAAAACTTAGCACATGTTTGTTTTGATTTTTATGGTATTATGTTGTATTTAAAGATATTCATTCACTTTGAGATCAACTAGGAGCATGCCAAGGTTATCCAAATGAATAGTTATCAAACATTTATAAGAAAATTCTAAAAAAATTATCATAACATCACATCAACATAGGTTCATTGAGTATCTGCTTCTTGTCCTTGATCTTGGTTTATTGTCATTGAATCAATCCAACTAGGGGTCTTATTGAGAACATGACCCTTGCAATTCAACAAATTCACTAAATACATTCATAAACACCACTAGTTCCTTACCAAACTCATATATCAAAATACCCAAGACAAGCAAATTCCAACAATCCATAATTTAATAATTCATATCCATGAGTTCCAATTTAAATTCACACACACACACAAAAGTTAGGTTAAGGATCACATGAGTGATAAAAAAAAAAAAAACATTTTAGATTATATCAAATCTTCATCTAGTTTGATGTTAAAATTTTAATATATTAACAAATCAACTTCTAGCATTTGTCACAACACTTCTCCTTCATCAAATTTCAAGTCTAATATCTTATTAATTTATTTTATTTAAGAATTTAATTTCTAATATTTTTTTATGGAAACAACTAAGCTACATATATATTGTCATGTTTTCCTTTATATAGTGGATTACAATAAGTTGAAGGAGCGCACAACTAAATAAAAATTCATCCTGTAGATATACTCCCATGAGTAGGGATTTGATACATCGTAACCATCTAGAGGTTGAACCTAACCCAATTGCACCTCTAAAAGTTGTGAACCTTAATAAATGACAATCAAGAATCGTACTATCATCCTCACCAATTAATCTCAACAATTTTCAACAATTTTGATTATCAATCCTTAATTATTTCATTTAAATTAATTATTTACTAATTTATTATCCTACAAATAAAATTGTTTTCCTTCTACATTGATAAATAATGAAATAAATCAAATTAAAATTTTAATATCATATAATCCTTGGCATTCCATTCCCACCCATATTCCCTTCCTAGGACATTGAAAAAACAATGATGAGAATAAGCTAGATAGATAATAGACCTTTCTTTATTTAGATATGTCATGCCCAAAATTTGAAATTCAAAACTCACATAAAACATAATCATGAAAATATGTGATGCACACAAAATATGAAAACCACACAACTCAACATAAAAATCAATAACCCATAGGATCATATGCCAAGGTCCCATTTCATGCAAACGACACAAGGTGGATAAGTGACTCCTTGTTACTTCCATTGACATAAAAATTCTTACGCACTCAAGGAAAGGTGTCGGTATGATATATATCCAAAATAAATACATTATATTTACATATCATCTCAATTCAATTGATAAAACATAAAATATCATATACAAATCATCATTCAAAATACATTAATCAAATAGCCATATCAAAGATTATTACATGAAATACATAAAAATAACATCCATAACTATATGAATACCATCCATGAAAAAACAATGCATCATCTAAGCAACCATCCCAACAATCCCTATAACTTAATACCTATGATATACATATTGCTAACACAAGAAACTAAAGAGCCATTAACCCATCATGACTGAACATATCACTCAACTCATACTTGTATAATCAATCAAAGGAACACATCTGGTTATCATAGATAAATCATGGTAACCATTAGATAGACGGAATTACTCAATTAACCTTATCCGATAATAGTCGAGCATATGCACATCATTGATGTATAGAAATGACCATCACTCATAAACTCATGTATAGTGTCCAAACATAAAGGCGCCTAATTTATATAAGATCCATCAAAGACACATAAAATAAATAGGATCACAAAAGGCAGGGTCTCACATTCTCCCCCCTAGAGTTAGACTTCCTCTTGGAAGTAATTAAAGATTTAGGAGAAATTTTCACTCACACCATACACATTTGCAAAAGTACAAGTCCAGTTATGAAAGCTTTCCAGGTACATCAAATTTTCTTACATAGTAACCTAAAATTAGAGTAATCTCCAAAATATTATTTACCCATATTCACTGAAACAATTTTATATATATAGACGTTAGATCCATAGTACTTCATATTTTATTTGTATCACAATTATATTAACATTCCTCAACAACATGCTTGTTAACACAACACTGAGATACCACAAGGTTCAAGAGATGGGATTTATGAGGATGAAAATTGCCAAATGCCACTGAACAAACATAAAACTTATGACTGATCTAAAAACAATGTAGTTGTAACTCCATTAAACCATCACTAAGTAACCATAGAATCATGATAATATTGGATAGGATGGTCTTGAGGCCTTCTTCTATGGAACCTTCCAAACATTTATAGCCCCATCCTCACACTATAAATTCCCTAGTGCATCTACACCCCCATACAACCTACCAAGGATCCTCCTTGGATATGGTAGTTTACAACTTTCATATTACAACACATATGCCAATAGTACCAAATCATTAATAAAGCCTCAAAATTTAACAAGGTAAAAAAAATTCTAGAATTACAACAAAAATAGCATAAAAGATAAGTAAACAATAAACAAAGTGACAACAAAGAAAACATCTTAATTCAAATTAAAATCATTGAAATTCAATTAAGTCCTTGAGGAAAAAAGGACCTTATAAAAAATTTAACACAAATTAAATGGCTCAAAGATACAACACTACTGGCATCGATTTGAAATAAAACATAAAGAATTATCATCCAAGAAATTAACAATAATGCGCATTCACACAAAAAATAAAAAATAAAATAAAAATTACACATTACGTCCACTATGTGACTTCTCTAAGCCACTCAAGGGGTGGTGGGGAATAATGGTATCGAACTACAAACAGAATCAAAATTGACACTCGAATACTACAATAATAGTAACATCATGATGTTACACTTCCACAAACCTTGTATTTTATTGCTTCTTATTGCAATGCCAGATAAAATAGTCAAAAACAACTTTCATCCTTCCCACTCTTTTTCAATGCTATTCATGACCCATAATTATTGAACTTTGACCCTTATGCCAAAATAGAATAAGATGGGTATCTCACACACATGAATCACATCCATTACCTATTCTTCTAAGTAACCAATATTTGTAGCCCAAGTAGAAACTCATCCAATGTTTAGCACACCAAATCCATCCTCAACCCCAAAAACTCTAATGAACCCTACTCCAAATTGGAGTGATTGACACCATAAAAACTTCCCTTACATAGTCCAACATGCTCATATATAATTAATACAAGGGTATACATAGTTATATTATCACAATTTTCCACCACACCCTCATCCCAAGTTGGATACTCTGCGTCTCCAACTTAAGTCAAAAACACAAAATTTATTGGTTTTTCATACAAATTTATGTACTTCTTTAGGTGTATTTAATTTATATTATCCATACTTATAAAAGCATAACAAACATAAATTATAAGAAAACTTTTTCTACAAAACTTATACACATATTACTTCTATATATTTCTAGTTTACTTTTTTTTTTATATTACACTTATTTGAATCATCATTACTATTTGTAAGGGAAAATAGTAAGGGAAAAACATGAATGGAGCTATTCATTTCCTAATCTAAGTTTTGTATCTTTATTAACACTATTTTATTTTCAAGCTTATGCTCATATCTCTAAGTTTATCCTAATTGTTATAATGTTTCTCACTTCATCTAGCGATACAAAGGTTCAAATTTGGAAACATTTTATCCACTTTTTATTTCACATGCTACAGTCAACAAGTAAATAAGAATATAATCCATAATTGAAATCACCCTTGGCTAATTAAAAATCTTAGGTTACTGAATATATTCAAGTTTCAATCAAAAATAATATGAGCAAGTAATCAAGCATAAGAAACACGCACAATTCAACTCATAGCTAAAAGACTTCACCTTTTCAAAGTCAACAAATTAACTAAATAGTAATTAAATTCTATACGAAAATGATTCAAAAAACTATTAAAAACCACTTAAGAAATCCAATAATCTTAGTGGAGTTACACAACTATAAATTTAGCAAATTTCTTAATTTAAATCTTAGAACTAATTTGACTAAACTATATTTGAAATTTGATTTTCCTTATTTACTATTTCTATAATCGTTTCATTTTCCTTAATGAGGAACTTTTTGCATTTTTCTTTATTCCTTAACAACCCTCTACTATAGATTCCTACTATCTTGTTTTGACTCTTTTACTTAACTATTAAACTTTAGTTTAGACATTAATTTACATATCTCAAATAAATACCACTTAACCACAAAGAAATTCACGAAGTGATCCCCTATGTTTGAAACATTCATGTGACATAATTCTCTCATTAAAAAGGATGAATATATGTATATGGATAAAAAAATAAACCTATTTTGAAAAAAAGATGATATTAGCTTGAGTGCATGGGTAATTAATATTATGTGATTATTTCTTAGAGTAAAAACCCAATATAAGCAATTCAATTCCTTTATTTATAACCTCTCAATTTTCTCAAAATAACTTAACTAGTATTATTTATAATCAAGGAATCTATCCATAACTGTGATTCATTGAGAAATATCACAAAGGTAGACATACCAAAGTGGTTCATCAAATAAAGATATGGGTGAAAAATACCTTCTAAAATTAAATATTTCATATTTAACATGATTTGAGAATAAGTTCCAAAAGAATGATCACCTCCCACAACCTTGAAATAAAAGATTCTAGAAACTAATTTTTATTAGTCAAACAATTTTCTCATAGCATAATAATAATAGAGCAAGTACTTTTAAACAATCTCACTCCTCTAACCTAAACTTGATGGAATTCTACACTATTCATTAACATGGAAAGTTATTGAAATGACATACTTCAAGACCAAGGTTGTAATTAAACAAGGACCATCATACTAGTCCTCTCATCTTAGAAATTAAGGCAAGTTGTTCATAATATTGCATCTCATATCCCAAGCATAATTTTAGCAAGGTGGATTTGATTTACCAAGATAAATTTAGGTTAAGACTTCCTTTGAGGAAATTTTATATACTCACATCTTATCACCTTATTCCTAACTATTCCAGAAGACTTACAAACACACAACACTTTAATCAATAATGACCCATCTCAAACGAAAAATGAATAATCATTTAACACAACCCAAAGTCCCTAGTGTTGGAACCCCACTCTGATACCAAATGTCATGCCCAAAATTTGAAATTCAAAACTCACATAAAATATAATCATGAAAATACATGATGCACACCAAATATGAAAACCACACAACTCAATATAAAAATCAATAACCCATAGGATCTTATGCCAATGTCCCATTTCACGCAAACAACACAAGGTGGCTAAGTGACTCCTCGTTACTTCCAATCAGTATAAAAATTCCTGCAAACTCAAGGAAAGGTGTCAGTATGATATATTCAAAATAAATACATTATATTTATATATCATCTCAATCCAATTGATCAAACATAAAATATCATATATGATTCATCATTCAAAATACACTAATCAAATAACCATATCAAATATTACTACATGAACTACATAAAAGATAACATCCATAATTATATGAATACCATCCATAGAAAAACAATTCATCATCTACGCAACCATCCCAACAATCCCTATAACTTAATACCTCTTATATACATAATGCTACCACTGGAAACTAAATAACCATTAACCCATCATAACTGAACATCTCGTTCAACTCCTACTTATATAATCTATTGCAATAATGATGGTGTTGTCATTGATGTCAACAAGATGTCTATTGTTAGTGTTTTCATTGATGTCAACTATGGGATGAAGATGTTGAGAATATTGAGAAAATTATGAAAAGAGGAAAACAGGTTGTGCATGTGTAGTTGAGACCTTGAGGAAGTGTTGTGAGTACATGGAACTATTCTTTTGTTGCAGATTTTGAAGATGAGTTGGAATGAAGTAATGAGCTGAAATGATGGTTATGGTACTTAGTTTCTAAGTGCTTTTGAGAAAATTTGATAAACAAAGTAAACAGTGTTGTGCAAATGTTCATAGTGTGCTCTGGTATTGTGCTCCACATTCTTTATGTGTTGATGCTAACCCTATTTGGATCTTACAGGTTATTCAAGGTTGAAAAAGGTTGCTATATTCATAATTTTGGTTTCTGGATCGTTGCGCAATGCAAGATATTTTCACCAATGTGTGAACTAGTTGTTCAATAATGTTTTTTGTGGTTTGGGAGAAATGTATTTGCTTTGCATTTCTCCGCTATTTTGACTTAGGTTGTGTAGATTTAGGAAGTTGCTTATAATGCTTTTATCTTTCTATGTTCAAGTTTTTACTTGATTTGGTGTGGTACAATGTAAGTTTCATTTATCAATATGCAAACAAGGGTTATCACTTGTCCTAAGTTGAAGTAGTTGTTGGTGTGAATCTTGGTTGAAATGTTTGATGAATCTTAAGTAGTTCATGGATTGTTCTACATTGAGATCAAGTAAATCATATTGTTTGGAACTTTCAATTTGATCTAAGGAAGCGTGTACTTAATGTCTATGGTGTTTTGCATGGGTGTTGGTCGACCTTGTGTTTAATACTACATGTGAGGCTTGTAGAGGCATTTTGAAGTGTTTTGGGATCTATTTTGGTCCTAATTAAGGATTTATGTAGGTCATCTTTCATTCCTATCCACTGTGAGAATGTTTGAGTGCCGACCTATTTCAAATTTGAATGTATAATGGCTAGTGGTCGACATTGGAGAAAGTTTTTGAAGTAGAGGTTGATATAAATATGTACGGTATTGATGCAAGAGGGTGTATGAAAGAGTAAGAAGAAAAATAAATGTGAGATTGTTACGATTGAAGTGTAATGAGATGTGAAATTGAGTAGAGAAGTGTGAACTTCATGTTAGGGTTCTGAAGGAAGTGAGCTAAAGGAATCTGATACCTTCGTGTGAGACTGTGAAAGTGTGTGAGCAATTGTGGTGGACTCCTTTTTGCATTGAGAAGTGTTTCTTTGTGTAACATTCTTATTCTATCTTCTTGTATTCTTTATGTTGCAGTGAGCCTTGGCTATGAGCCTTTTTGGACAATGTGTCCTATTTTGGAAATGAGCCCCTTTGTACTGATTTTGCTATTACTTATATTGTGAGCTAATCCCCATCGTGGTTTTTTCCTCATTGGGTTTTCCATGTAAATCTAGTGTTCTCATATGTGTGGTGTTGTGATTTTTTTTTATCTGCATTTCATGCTTAATCAATGTAACAAACTAAGGACTTAATGTATGCTTGAGGATCTATTTACTGTTGAGGGATTTTGAAGGTTTAATTTGCTACAACTGATTCACTCCCTCTCTTAGTTGTCTTGTTAATTTCAATAATTGGTATTAGAGCGAGATTCATTGAAGAAGAGATTAACTACTTGAGGTAGATCTAGAATGGTGAACAAGATTCCTTTGAAATATCCTAGATTAGATGGCTCAGATTATGCTTTCTGGAAGACAAAGATGGAAGGATATTTGTTTTCTCAGGGATATGAGATTGAGAGGGCTTATTAGAATGCATATACTCCTCCTCTGAATGGTCCAAGTACAAGTGTAGACATCAAAGCACATGAGATCAATGCTAGAGCAAGATTTATTATTGTGAATAATCTTTCAAAAACTGAACAAGTTAAAGTTATGAGTTTGAAAACTGCTAAAGAATTTTGGGATAAGTTAGAAAGTATTTATGAAGGAGATCTGAAGGTGCAGCAAAAAAAGTTGCAAAACTTGAAGACACGGTTTGAAATGATGAATATGTCTAAGGATGAAATAATTAAAGGATACATTCAGAGAATTAAAGAATTGGTGAGTCATATGAGAGGTCTTGGTGCAATGGTTAAAGAATCTAAAGTGGTGAAGAAAATTATCAAATCTATTCTATATTGTTATAGTGAAAAGGTATCTTCTATTGAGGAAATAGTTGATTTTGATAAATATTCCAGAGATCAGTTGATTGACACTCTGACTGCATTTGAAATGAGAAAAATGAAGAAAGGTACAAAAGTAGAGACTACTTTCAAGGCTAAGAAATCAAAGAAGATTGAAGATTCAGGTGAAGAAGATCTTGATGATCTGGAAGCTAACTTTGTGAGGAAGATGAAAAAGGGAACCAACAAGTATCAAGGTAAATTACCTTTAAATTTTTTAGTTGCAGTAGTATAGGTCATTATGCTTCTAGATATCCAAATATATCTTTAAACAATAAGAAGGAAAATAAAGGAAAGATGATTAAGAAAGCTTACTATGTGAAAGAAGATGCTAGTATAATTTTTGATGATGAATCTGATTATGGAGATTTTGATGATAATGAATGTCTTTTTTTGCTATAAAAGAAGAATCCGGTTTTGCTAACCTTGAAAGTTGTGTGAATGAAAGTATTCTAGAAAAGAAGGATAAGATTGAAGGTACTTTGGTGTCTACTTTTCATGTCAGAGAAGATAAGAATTACCAAGTTGTTGATAGTGGTTGTTCTAATCATATGATCGGAGATAAAAGTAAGTTTTTTAAACTTGAAAAATATGATGGGTTATTAGTTAAATTTGGAGATGATTTAGGAGCTAAGATTTGTGGAATAGGTTCAATCAGTTTTGATAGAGATCATAATACTGACAATGTTTACTATGTTAAGGGCTTAAAGCATAATCTCTTGAGTGTTGGAAAAATGTGTAGAAAAGGATACAATCTTGTGTTTAAGGATGAAGCTTGTGAGATCCAGAAAGGGTCCAGAACTGTGATTGATGTAGGTAAGAGAACAGATGGAAAGATCTATCAACTTAAGGGTGTTAATGGTCATTGTTTTATGTCACAAATTAATGATAGTTGGTTATGGCATTGGAGGATGTGTCACATGAATTTTGATAATTTGGAAAGAATTAGTTTTGTTCATGCTGTGAGCGATTACCTAAGATCATAAAACCTATCAATGTTGCTTGTGAGAGTTGTCAATTTGGAAAACAAACAAGGGAGTAGCTTTAAGGGAAAGGAACAATCTACTACTGGACTATTGGAATTAGTGCATACAGATCTTTGTGGTCCTACAAGGGTGAGATTTCTACAAGGTGATAGGTACTTTATACTTTTGATTGATCATTATTCTAGAATGACATGGGTTACTTTTCTTAGAAAGAGATCTTATGAATTAGATAAATTCAAGGCATTTAAAGCTATGGTTGAGAATGAAATGAATTTGAAAATAAAATATTTAAGATCTAACAAAGGTGGTGAATTAACCCCCAATGAGTTTGACAGATTTTGTGAAGTTCATAGAATAAAGAGGCATTTTTCTTCCCCTATAACTCCTCAATAGAAGGAATTTGTTGAAAGGAAAAATAGAACTATTCAAGAAGTTGCAAGGACTATAATGAAAGAGGAAAATCTACCGGGTCTACTAGAGAGAAGCTATTCTTACTATTGCTTACATACTTAACAGATTTCAAGAAAAAGCTAATAGCACAAAGATTCCTGATGAGCTTTGGTATGGAAAGATTCCTACTATGAAGTACTGTAGAGTGTTTGGAAGCAAATGTTACATCAAAAGAGATGAAGAAAACTTAAGAAAGTTTAATGCAAGGTCAAATGAAGGTATCTTCCTTAGATATTCTATTAAGAGAAAAGCTTACATATGTTACAATAAAGGTTGATAAAGATAGTTGAAAGTGAAAATGCTAAAGTTGATGAAAACTTGTAGAATTATATTACAATAGATGGTTATATGTTAGATGAACCTGATTGTAGAAAAGTAGAAGGAATAATTGATGAAAAAGAAGTACAAAATGAAGAGGAAGAAGCTCTAGAGAAGACCCCTAAAACTCCTAAGTATGCACAAAACAATCATTCTAAAGATCATATTATTGGAGACAAGAGGAAAGGTGCATTAACAAGAAGAAAAGCTACTAAATTTGAGGTAAATTTATGTTTACTTTCTAAAGTTGAACCTGTATTAGTGAGTGAAGCATGCAAGGATGAACATTGGATGAAGGCAATGGAAGAAGAACTTATGCAAATAGAGAAAAATCAGACTTGGGAATTGGTCCCTAGACCAGCAAACAAGAACATAATTAGAACTAAATGGGTATTTAGGAACAAGCTAGATGAAAATGGAGAAGTAGTTAGGAACAAAGAAAGATTTGTTTGTAAGGGTTATTCACAAGTAGAAGTGATTAATGGGAAAAAGGTGGTATATGATATCACTTCTCTCCTATTATCATTCAATAATGTCCTAGGAGTCTTAATTGGATTGACTATCAACCTCACAAGGTGATTCAATTCTCAACAAGGAAGACCTAGGAGGGGGTTCTTTCAACTTTAAGGCATTCACCACCAAGAAAATGCTTAGAAAATACAAACAAGAATTCAACTCAAAAAATATAGTAATGCAAGCTAAATGAAGGATGCAAATGATGAAATTATGCAACAGGGAGTTAGGATATGTTTACTAATGTAGAGGGTCTGGGACTTTGAAAAAAACACAAAGTTCTCAAGGTTTGCAAGACACAATCTCAACCACTCTTCCAGGCACTCTGATGGAGACAAACCTCAATAATGCACCAAATGACTTATTTTCCTTCCTTATGGACCCAAACCCTAGGAAAACTCTTAAGAGACCCAAAAAAACTTGTTTTGAATGATTTCAAAGCCCAACCCTTTGACTTAGACACAAAACCAATTTTTCACCTTAACTAGGCTACTAGCCAACTAGGCCTCTAGCAAAGGATTTTTAACTTTGCACTCAAACTTTCCAAAGGAACCCCCAATATAATGACTGTTTCAAGTGTGGTTTGTGATGACAAACAACATATCCAAACCTTGATATCACTTGCTTCAGAAAAACCCTTCCAAAATCTGTTGTCTCCTCAAAAACTAGGCCTAATTAGCCCACTTTTCCAAATCAACCCCCCTTTAAACTCAACTCCTGGACATGAAACTTTCAAAAGTCTCTTAAAATGACTCAAAACCAAGGATTCCAAGTTTTTAGGACTCTATGACACCTCTAACATGCTCAAACACAAAACCCTCCTTAACTTGCCTCAAAAAGTAGGGCTTCTTGAAAAGTAACCTTCCAATCACTTCCAGAACTTGCTCATTGACTCTACACCATTAGGACAACATATTTATTCTATCCCAACTCAAAAAAATTCCCCTCATTAAGGCAGATCTTCTACTGCTATACTCTAGCCTCCAACTTCAAGCACTTTGCATTGTGAATTCTTGGTGTACACCTCAATATTATTCTTCCCTGCACATTAGTTTGTTAAATATGTATGTTACATGTTAGGAATGATCCATTTCACAGGTCACAGCAGCATTCTACCTTGAAATGGATCAATCATCCATGAAAACCACCAAAACTAGTGAAAATTCTGTGTTATTCTTGAGGACAGTCAGCAATATGTTACAAAAACTGATTCCTAACATCTATTAGATCATTCAAGAGGTTAATTGAAAGTAAATACAGGTTCTTAAACCATCCAATTGATTATAAATTCAAAAGGAATCAATAGATCATCAAAAAGACTCAAGAAAATGCAAGAAAACTGTGTTTTTTCACTATTTCCTGTAGCAGTCCGTACAGTCACTTCTCCAAACGCCCAACCTCCGTACAAATGAATATTTTGGGGTTATAAACCCATTCCCCAACTTCCCAAACTGTTTTACATTGATTTTATTCCATTAAAGTGCTTAAACCTCCTAAAACCTATTTACCCGCCTAAATTGAAATTCAAAAATTTGAATTTACAATCTTGAAATTTATTAAATTCTATTATCTAAAAACCATTGGATCTTCAATATCCAACCTTATTTGACCTAATTAAAGCATTATATTACTAATCAAACCCCTAGAACATGATTGTTCCATTTACATTGAAATTTGGTCCTAGGATCCTTATTTAGGACCCTTCGGACTTTTGACCTCTTTAATGTGTTCACCCATTCCAAAGGCCATTATAGGCTCCAAGATATCATAATTGATGCTTTGAGGTGATTCATAGGTCTTCAAGACCCTACATTCTCCTATCTCCTGAAGAGTTCCTTGAAGAGCTTGGGTGCCCCTGCACCATTTACAAAGGAAATTTGGAAATGCAATGAGGATTCTGGAAATGCAAAGAAGTTGTCAAAATATGTTGTGGACTAAAACGCCCATACTGTTATCTTAGTCCCGCTGCTATTTTTTGGGGAGGACGTAGAATCTTCGAATGTCAGAACTGAGTCTGGAAGAATTTATGAAAAATACCCTAAGGAGGACTAAGACGCCCTTACTGTCGTCTTAGTCCTGTTTGGAAATTTTGAAATCTCTGAGTGTGGTCCTATGGCATGATGTCTACTCTTCCTTCTTCTTTGATCTCAGGGTCTGAATCTTCCAGATTTAGCTTGTAGGTGAGTTTCCACGGAGATGGAAACTTTGCAACCTTGCAACTTTGCACTTCAAATGATCTTCAAGTCTTTGAACTAAATGTGTAATCACAAGCATACAAGAGAGGAAAAACTTGTTGATTGTTAGTAAATGGGGGTTTTCCTCGATCAAACCCCTTGTTGGTAATTAAACCTTGAAATGAAATAGAATAATGAAGGGAATGATGAATGGGCAACATGCAATGCTACAATTCACCAAACCCTTGTTATGAAGTCTACAAACTTGTGTGGAATGACTGCAATAGATATGGATCTTGAATCAAAGAAAAGATTGATAGATATGGACTTGAATTGCTTGCTTGAATCAAAACCCTGCATCACAAATGTTAACACAACAATATACATGATGCAAGAATATCCTTGAATCTTGATGATGACTCCAAATTCTTGATAAAATTTTCTTGAATGCTTGAATACTTGAATGCTTGGATGCTTAGATTGCTTGTTAGTAGAAAATGATAGAAGGAACCATGTATTTATACTTATCTATTCTTAATATCCTGAGATTACATCACACCAAGCTGACATATGAATTCATTAATTAAAGGAGGCTAAATCTCGCCATAATTTGAAATTAAATCCCAAAAATACCTCAAGGGGGACTAAGATGCCCTAGGTGGCGTCTTAGTCCCAAGGCATGAAACTTGGGGCATAGACACCAAAAACGGGCCCATTTAAGATGCCTCAAAATCAGGGTTCCAAGACCTTTGGGGGACAAAGACACCCTAGGTGGAATTTTAGTATAGACCCAAAAATCAAGGACACTTAGATAAAATCATTAAATTATCATTTATCCATTAGAGAATGTTGGAATTAGCCAGAAAAAATATATAATTCATAGGGATTGTGGATAAAAAATAGGACCAATTAAGACATAAATAGCAATAAATAAAGCAAGGCAGGCCCAAACAAGTGTGAAAATGAAAGGGTATGCATTTTCCTACACTACATTTAGCCCCCACTTTAGTGAGAGGATGAATTTGCTTCAAACTCACACTAAAGTAGCCAACCACACAATCAAGAGGGGTTCAAATATACAAATGATAGTAAGATAGGATGACAATAACCAAGAGGGTGGTAAGCCCCCAGGATCAAGATCATATGGAAAACTAACATAGGCACAAAGGAACACGCATTCAGATGATAAATGAAGCCATAATCAGATCACAAACATACACCATCAAAGATGGACAAAGAAAAAGAAAAAGGAAAAGGGAAAGGGAAAATGCAACAGATCAAGCTTCAACTAGCCGTCCAACATGGTGGACCGGGTCTAGGCTGTTTATCCAAAAGGTTTACAAGTGGAATGCGTTGACCACTATGTAGAAAAAATGCATGCTCACAAGGGCTAGTGAAGCTAGGTGTCCATTAGGTGAGCCCTAGGAAGTCCATATCAAAGTCATATCCCCATTCCTATGATAAGGATAAAAAGAAAATGCATGCTCACAAGGGCTAGTGAAGCTAGGTGTTCACTACATGAGCCCTAGGGGACCATATTAAATCCATACCTCCATGAATTTAATAAGGTACAAAATGTATGCTCACAAGGGCTAGTGAAGCTAGGTGTTCACTAGGTGAGACCCAAGGAACCATATCAAATCCATACCTCCATGAATTTAATAAGGTACAAAAAAGAAAATGCAACAAGAAAGAGGGATGTTCGAAGGGATTTTTCTTAGTTCATGTGAGGTCTTAATCTTAGGGGACATTGTTCCTAATGTCTCCAAGAGAGGACCAATCAAAGGATAAAATATTCACAACTTAGGGAATGCATTGCATAGCATCACCACTAAGAGGAATGTAATATGCTAAGATAGATCAAGATCTTGAAGGACATTACTCCAATTGTCACCACAAAGAGAAAAAACCATCACATGAAATAAGGAAATCACATCAAGGAACATGAAAAAAAAATGCAAATGAAATCATGCCAAAATGATGTCAAAATATGCCCCCACTTTAAAGAAATTGCAAACACCATGCCAAGAGTAGTTACCTTAAAGTAGCCAAAATATAAAAAAGGAAAAGAGGGTTTCCCTCTAGAAACACATAAGGGATCTATGGATTTGGGGTCAGTATCTTTCTTTGCTACAATGATATTAGAGAGCTCAAAACTGTCATCATTCCCTAAATACACATAGAACTGGAAGAATGACACAAAGAGAGCAAAAACAAAGAAAAACCTTTTGAGTCAACATGGAAGAGACATAGGGTGTCTCACCGCCTTGCATCATCCCCAAAAGGAAAACACAAGACAAAAATGAAAATGAAAAGAAAAGATAATCAAAAATATTTTGGGTCAACATGGAAGAGACATAGGGTGTCTCGACGCCTTGCATCATCCCCAAAAGGAAAACACAGGAAAAAAATGAAAAGAAAGTGAAGGTAATGAAAAATATTTTGGGTCAACATGCAAGAGACATGTAGGGTGTCTCAACGCCTTGCATCATCCCCAAAAGGAAAACATAAGACAAAAATGAAAAATGAAAATAAAGATCAATGAAAAGGAAAAAGCTTACGACATATAGAAGAATGAAGGTACAAATAGAGGAATGCACGTAGAGAGAGAAACATCAAACACGCCATCATGGGGGATCACATTACACATGCAATCACACAAAGGAAAAGGAAAGAATGCAAAAATACTAGTAAGGCATGGGTGAGTCAACCTAAAGTAGGTCATCCATATCATAGTCTCAGTCTATATAAGTGGAAGGTAGATGACGAACCTAAGGGACAACAACAAATGCCTTACTAGGACAAGGCTAACAATTTCTTGCCTCCACTGTGTGCAAGACAAGAATGATCCAAGGTAGGTGATGAAAGATATCATGTAATAATGCGAATAGAATATTCTACAAATATTACATGACAAGAGGAGAAATAATATTAAGATATGAAATCACATGATGGCAATCATTGCCATCAAAGTGAAAAAATTTATATACTAATTGGAATGCATGACACTCATCGATACTGTGTTCAAGAGTTCAATGATATGTGCAAAGTGATACTTTTGAATCTTTAGGATATAGTACTAATCTATTCATAGGTGGTAATGTTATTAGTTCTTTTTTCAAAAGCAATTGTAATTTCCGTTCACTTTTAGGTGGCGGACAAGGAAACTTTAGTTTTTGTAACTTGTAAGGCCTTTTGCACTTGCTAGATTCACCAGCTTCTCAAGTTGAAGGTTGAGGAAGAGGACCTAGGGTGGTCCTATCATCCTTGTCATTGTTATGAATCATTGGTTGTTCTTTAGGAAGAAGGAAATTCATATCAGGGGGAGAATCAAATATCATCGTACCATCACTACGAAGCCTTAGGTATTCTCGAGGAGGTCGTATGTAGCGAGGGGGATCTTGATATCCTAACCTTGTGTTTTCATTAGTTCATAGTTGTTCTACGACTTGGTGAATGTTATGTTCACTTGTTGTATCATATCCTTGTTTACTTAAGATTGTGAATCCTTTGCCATATGTTTCTTCTAGATTGATTGGATCGTTTGTTACTTTTTAATCATAAAATGTTAAGCATGTACTTGTGTGGAGGAACTAGGTTCACTTTTTGTAGGGGACTTAGGTTCAACTCGTGTTTCAGGATGTAAGTAACCAAACATCTTAATAGGTGGTATTGTAGGAGGATTTGGTTGTTTCATGGATGGATAAAAGGATGCATTAGCTTCAAGGTTGTTAAGGAAATAATTTATGAACTTGTTCATGTTGTCATCATCTTCTCCTATGATGTCAACATCACGAGGAGGACATGCATTAGGAGTTGTGTGAGCATGAGCAAGTTCAATTTCGTTAGGGTCATTACCAAAAGCACAATTTGACACATCTACCAAATATTTCAAGGACATCCAAATATTTCTAAAGCACATATGCATGATGCAAGATTAAATAAATACACTTGAAATGAAATAAATTGAGATAACAACAATTCTGCAAACTGAAACAGAAAACTGTAAGCAGTAAACAGAAGCACAGAAAAGCAATTTTATATCCTAAAAATTGGAAAGTCAAAGTCAATAGGGACTAAGATACCAGTAAGGGTGTTTTAGTCCTACTGGTGAAATTCTAAAGTTCCAGGGATTGAAACAAACAACAAGCAACAAAGAGAGGATTCTGAGCCAGAAACCCTGAGAGGGACTAAGATGCCAGGAAGGGCATTTTAGTCCTAGCAGAGGTTTTTCTTAGAAAAACAACAAATTCTGGATTGTCTACAGTGTTCACAGGTTACCTATTCAAGATGTTGATGTTTAGAAATAGGAATATGTGCAAATGAATGCAAGAAAAAGTAACTAGTAACAAGCAATTGAATGCAAATTTAATACAATTTTTTTCAATTTTGAATGCAATAAGAATGTTTCTAAATACAATTAAGGTTATGAACAATGAACTTTTTAGTTTTTGAATGAAATGAAATGATGCAATAAAGAAAACATGCAACTTATGTGCACTTTCACTAATACAAATATGAGAAACCCTAAATGCAATTTTCACTAAATATGAGAAACCCTAGATGCAATTTCATTAATGCAAGATGAAATGCAAGAATGAATGCAATCTAGATCTAGGACTTTAATGAACTCTAAATCAGAAAATGAATGCTCAAAAGAGTCAGGTTCACCAAAATGATTAATGGGAAAAAGGTGGTATATGATATCAGTTTTATCCTATTATCATTCAATAATGTCCTAGGAGTCCTAATTGGATTGACTATCAACCTCACAAGGTGAGTCAATTCTCAACAAGGAAGACCTAGGAGGGGGTTCTTTCAACTTTGAGGGGTTCACCACCAAGATAATGTTTGGAAAAGACAAGCAAGCATTCAACTCACAAAATCTAGTAATGCAAGCTAAATAAAGGATGCAACTGATGAAATTATGCAACAAAAAGTTAGGATATGTGTACCTACGAAATTTCGAAATGCAATGAGGATTCTGGAAATGCAAAGAAGCTATCAAAATATGTTGTGGAGGACTAAGATTCCCTTACTGTTGTCTTAGTCCCATTGTTTTTTTTTGGGGAAGATGTGGAATCTTCAGATGTTGGAACCGGATCTAGAAAAAATTCTAGAAAATACCCTCAAGAGGACTAAGATGCCCTTACTGTTGTCTTAGTCCTATTTGGAAATTCTGAAATCTCTGAATGTGGTCCTGAGGCTTGATGTTTTCTCTTCCTTCTTCGTTGATCTCATGGTCTGAATCTTTCAGATTTAGCTTGTAGGTGAGTTTTTGTGTAGATGATAACTTTGCAATACAACTTTGCAACCTTGCACTTAAAATGATCTTCAAATCTTTGACCTAAATCTGCAATCATAAGCACACAAGAGAGGAAAAACTTGTTGATTGTTAGTAAATGGGGGTTTGCCTTGGTCAAACCCCTTATTGGTAATTAAACCTTGAAATGAAATAGAATAATGAAGGAAATTATGAATGAACAACATGCAATGCTACAACTCACCAAACCCTTGTTATAAAGTCTGCAAACTTGTGTCGAATGGTTGCAATGGATATGGATCTTGAATCAATGAAAGGCTTGATAGATATGGACTTGAATTGCTTGCTTGAATCAAAACCCTTCATCACAAATGTTAGCACAACAACACACATGATGCAAGAATATGCTTGAATATTGATGATGGCTTCAAATGCTTGATAAATTTCTCTTGAACACTTGGATGCTTAGATTGCTTTTTAGAAGAAAATTAGAGAAGGAACTATGGATTTAATAATTCAAGATCTCTCCAGGTGGATTTTGTTGGTTTTGCATTGACCTTGTCCCGTGCTTTGTTTATTTACATATTTTCGGGCTCTCTTTTGGAGGTGGCTTCATCCACTTGCGCCATGTGTCAACAACATGTGCATTTCAAACTTCTTTTTCCTTGCTTCATCTCCAAGCTCCACCTAGTTGCCACATTGGATCTTTCGCGGGTACCTTTTTGGTGGACCCCACAGTCAAAGCTTGAAGCAAGGACTACACCATGTGTCATCTCCATGGGGACTTTAGTCTCAAAGGAAGGAAAGAAGAATGATAAACCCCGTCACATGTCCTAATCAGTTCTTCAGGTGGTTAGACACATCTCTTCATGGGAATTTCGTTGGTTACACTATGGGACCACAGTTATCATTCGAAGGAGGTTGCGGTTTGTTTGAGGAAATAGAATGCATTTTTGGACTTTTCTACTACATCTGTTTTATGGGAATCATTGCAAGGACTGGCATGACCTGTGCCTAGGGAATCTTTTATGTTATCTAGCTTTCAGGCGGTGGAAAAGGTCTATATATATTGCTTGGTATCTATGAAAAAGGGTTCAAAAATACACAGAAAAAGCACTAAAAGACTCTCGGCCTTTGTATTATTTTCTAATTATTGTATTAAGACTTACAGATTGTGTCAATTTTTTCAACCTCTTTGTTTCTTAGTTAATTGATAAAACATTATACTGTGCTGGTTTTTTGTAATGAGTAGTTTATCTACAAAACTTCTATAATTTCAATATAAGTTTGTTGTTCAGATCATTTCTTGCACTCTTCATGTTCAGTGAATGCATATGGAAGTTATATTATGTTATTTGATTAACTTCTTTGGATTTTCATCTATGCTTTCTGTTATTTTTATGGATGCGATTGTAGAACGGGCCCTCAAATCTCACCTAAAAGGAAGATTTCCTCTGCCTGTTTACTTAAAATATTGGCACATCAACTTAGCATTAGATTTTATTTTTGTATATTTGCTTCCTTTTCCCTTTCCAACCCCACAAATACATGGAAGATCTAGCTTCTTTAAAACCCAGAGGTTACTCAGTTTAGCGCAATTGGTCCCTCATTAATTGAGTTTCCCATAAGGTTGTGTGCCTAGTAATTTTAGGCATCAATAGTTCTTTTTCTAGCACGCCCGGTGGGACCTATTTGAATGTATTTAAATTTAGAGTGAGTGTATGAGCCATAGACCTGTTACTAGATCCCAAACAATGAATAACCCTGGTCTACTAGTGCCATCGTTGGTAATAATACAAGCAAGAACCCATCCATTGAACGTCCTAACCCCTCCACCAGTCTCGTTACCAATAGCTAATAGAATTTTTTTTAAATGGGACACCAAAATTCCTCTCATAGCACCAATAGCACCGACTGTGTGGGTTCCTATCCCAACCTCTACTTTAAAATCTTTACCAAAATTCACTAGGGAAGACTCAAAAACACCATCCGACCATCTGCAGGATGTGGCAGATGTGTGTTTAGTGCATTATGTCACTGATCAAAATGTAGCATTGAGGTTGCTTGCAACCTCTTTTAAAGGCAACGCACTAGATTGGTACCACACCCTGGAAGCTAATACTATCGGCACCTGGGATCAGCATGGAGATCTTTTTTACAAGTGGTTTTCAAATAATGGAGATCGGTCTTCAAAATTCTAGCAGCTAGTGACCATAAAGCGGGCCCCTCAAGAGGCCATGACCAACTTCAATGCCAGGTTTCACACAACTTGGCAAAGGATACAAACCACTATTTGCCCGCCTGCCGATTTGGTGTTCATGTTCTATCTAAAATCTCTCAATGCCAACATTTTGGTGATGATTTAGTCCCTTGGTTGGAACACCTTGTCGGATACATATAACATTGTTGTTAAAGTAGAGAATAATTTGATTGAAACCAGAAAGTTACCACCTTGATCCGGTATGCTTGTATTCACAGAATTTTTAACTCCCGCCCAGGAGATAGCTTCTACCAATGCATCTGCTCCTTCCCAATCTATGTACACATATCTGAGCACACCACAGAATGTTGCTTCTACATCCAACCCTTCAACATCTGAGATGAGAAAAATCAAGTTGTTGTTGTCCTTTTCAAATGAAATAACTAGTATCAAGTGGCAACAGTCTATGCCTGCGAAGCCAGGTTTCCAAAATTACCAAGGAAAAAGACCTTCTACCAGCAAAATCAGTTCCAAAGAGGTACATGCATGAATCCACAGACTCAAACAAATAATCAGATAGTGTTGGTGCCTACTCCACTACAAAATTTTCACCCAAGTTCGAATAGAGACCTTGTAGCGGGGAAAAATAATCTTGTTGATGATATCAATCATTGGTGTTTCCCCTACAATGAAGCATATATGCCTTGAAATTGTTCGTGTGGAAATTTACAGCAAAGAGTGGCAAAAAAAAGTAGTCAAGGTGTCACACCAAATTCAAGAGGTTATACATATGCCTCTCCATAAATGGAAAATGAAGTACCCACCGCTCAAATGCAAGGAATGTCCTTGGAGAAAGAAATAGATATAGCTCTCGACCATGCGCTCTTCTCATGGATGGAAGAAGAAGAGGTAGTGTTTGCAAATGACGTTTCCACATCAAAGGCCCTGCAAGTATAATCAGATTATAACACTCGCTCAAAGAGGAGATACTTGGGTGAACCAGTCGTTCAATAGCCTAGAAGTGTTCTTGAACAAGCTCCTAGTTCCTCTGCAGTTGTACAACAATCTAGGCCACGCAAGCAGATTGTTATAAAAAATTCTAATGAGCAGAAGTCTTTGAATCTGTTTTCATTCAATGTGGTGGAATAGTTGAAGAAAGAATCTGCTAATGTATCCCTTTGGGATATCTTAGCTATCCCAGAGCAGAAGTTGTTATTATAGAAGGCCCTATTGGAAGATGCAAGCATACAACCAATAGAGCAACCATCCAAGGAAAAGGTCGTTGATTCATCATCGCAGGTCGAAGTCCTCACAAACAATGCAAAGGAAGCCTCTACCGAAAGTAGAGGTAAGCTTAATCCAAAACCATTTTTCTTAACTCTCATTGTGGGTAAAAATTGTTGCATAATTCTATGATTCACTCTGGTGCTAGCACCATAGTCATGCCCAAGAAAATAGTCAAAGCCTTAGGACTTAGCTATGAACCTTTAAATAGAGGGGTTATGCAGCTTGATGGGAATAAGGTTGAAACTATAGGTGTCATAAAGAACCTCTCACTAACTCTATTCTCCTACCCCAGTATCACAGTCCCACAAGATACCATGATTATTGAAATTCCTCCCATGTTCGGTCTTTTCTTATCTTGGGAGTTCAATGCTAAGATAGGTGGGTATCTTTCTTTAGATTGGTCACACTTAATTCTTAGGACCAAGCATGGAGCTAAGACGAAGAGTGTCCGAACATTTTCATTCAGAACATGTAGTAGATGAAGCCATGATAAATTTTGAGGCTACTCATACCTCTATCACCAAAGACAAGATATATTGTACTGAGTTACTTGAGGATGAGAAGGTGATTGAAGACCAAACTGATGAAGAAGAGGACCTCTTGAGTGAATTTATAGACACTGATCCTTTCAAAAATTATCATACCACTAGATTGGGAACTTATGTGATCTATGATGAGGATCAAGTGATTTTGAAGGTGATGAAGGAACCTGAGGGTGGTCAAGCCTTAGAGCTGTGGACGCTACATTTTGATGGAGCAATATGTAAGGTTGGTGCAAGAGCTGAGATATGTTTGACATTGCCATCTAATGAAAAGACACTTAGATCTTTTTGCTTTCAATTTTCCTATTCAAACAACGAAATTGAATATGAAGGCCTCGTGCAAGGTCTAAGTCTTGCGGAGTGGATGAGCGTTAAACAAATAATGGTGTTCGGAGACTTTGAGCTAATAGTCAATCAATGAGAGTTTGTTGATTAGCTCCAACCGAGAATTGTAGAAGCTTATGAAGGGAAAAAATTTCAGCTAAGGTCCAACAAGCTTCTGAAAGGACTTTTCACTCTCGAAAATCTATTCAATTGTGATGATGCAAGAAACAACAAGAGGAAGTTTGTAGCTGAAAAGGGAACCTATGCAGATCTTCAAGTCAAAGATGGAAGGAAGCTTAAGGTCAGGAAAAATGTTTCGCAATATGATAAAGACAGGCTCATGCATTTTTGTGAAAACTATAAAGGAGTAGTGGCTTGGTCATATGATGACCTCAAGGGATATGATTTTGAAGTCATCCAACATACCATAGAACTGATGGAAGGGGAAAAACCTGTCTGCCAAAAGAAAAGACAAGTAAACCCAAAGATTGAAGCACTAATGGCACAAGAGTTGAGGAAGCTAATCTACTCCTGGATTGTCTTCTCAATCAAGCATAGTACATGGGTGTCCAACCTAGTTCCAGTCTGAAAGAAAAATGGGGACATTCGCCTTAGTGTTGATTTTTGAGATCTAAATAAGGCATCCTTGAAGGACCACTACCCATTTCCTTCCATGGAATCTATCTTGCAAATAGTGGCTGGCTCGGAAATGTTTTCTTTGTTGGACGACTTCTTTGGTTACAACCAAATTTGGGTCAAAGAGGAGGACTGACACAAAATGACGTTCACTACTAAGTGGGGAATGTTTTCCTATGCAAAAATTTCCTTCGGCCTCTCAAATGCGGGAGCCACATTTTAGCGAGCAATGGACATTGCCTTTAGAGAGTTGATCAATTAGATCATATTGATATACTTGGATGATCTTACTATATTCTCTAAATCAAAAGATGATCATTTTGGTCATCATGAAATGGTTTTCAAAAAATGCTAGGAGTTTGAGATATCCCTGAACCCAAAAAAATGTGTTTTCAGAGTGCCTGAAGGAAATTTTTTGGGACATGTACTGTCCAAAGATGGAGTTTCTATTGATCCAGATTGGGTGAAGGGAATCAAAGAGCTTCCCCTACCAGTAAACAAAAAGGGAGTTAAGTCCTTCTTGAGGAAGGTAAATTTTGTAAGAAAATTCATTTCGGATTTTGCAGGTCTAATTAGACCTATCACCTTGATGCTCAAGAAGGATCAGTTATTTAAGTGGACAAAAGAGGCAAGAGAAGCCTTTGACAAGGTCAAAGAGGCTATTTCTTTAGCTCCTGTGATGATGAACCTAGACTTATCAAAGGACTTTATAATGTATGTGTTTAGCAGTAAGTCCAGCATCGCTACTATTTTACCTCAAAAAGATGATGAAGGAAAGGGAGAACATTCGATAGCCTTCCACTCCCATACTTTAAAAGACTATGGGATGAAGTACAACTTCGTCAAGATGTAGCCGATCACCATTGTCAAAGGGATTAAAAATTTTTGACACCTCATATCTTGCAGTTAGGTGGTTGTATACGTAGCGCATTCTAGTGTGTGCAAGTACATTATGGAAGGATAAATCACCAAAAAGAGGGCCAACTAGATAACCAAGATCCTTGAATATGACATCGAGGTCAGGCCCACAAAGATCGTGCAAGGAAGAGGGTTATGTGAATATTTGGCACAAGATAATGAAGTGGCAACCGACGAGGAATAGTTTGAGCTAGTTCTACTAAATGAATCTCAGTCTGAAGGTTGTTGGTTCATAGAAAAAATGAGGCTTATGCAGACTAGGAAATATCTGGTAGGTCTCCCTTCTCAACAGAAAAGGTTTTATAGATTACAAAACAGTGGGTATGTGCTTATTGAAGGGGTTTTGTTCAAAAGAAATTTCAATGGTGTTCTACGGTGTGTAACTCAAGAGAAAGCACAAAAAAATTTGGGTGTATTTCATAGCAGTCTCAAGGGTAGACATTTCTTTGCTAAGACCACTACCATTTAGATTATGTGTGTAGGATATTTCTAGCCTACACTGTTCAATGATTCTCACTCTCTAGTCAAATCCTTAAGGAATGCGAATTCTTCGTAGGAAGGAGAAAAAATTCAGCTATGCCTTTGAATCCGACAGTGGTTGAATAAACCTTTGCTCAATGAGGTCTTGATTTCATTGGGATGATTAATCCCACCTCTAGTGTTGAGCTTAAATGGATCCTTACGGCCACAAATTATTTCACTAGATGGGTCGAGGCCATGCCCTTGAAGAATGTGACTGAGGTGGAGATTGTAATTTTTTTGGAAGAGCTAGTAAAATGGTTCGGCCCACCCAAGACCATCATCTTCGACAACACAAAAGACTTCCTAAGTTCCAAGGTATGTCAATTTTCACTTAGGCAAGGAATTTTCCTAAAGAAATCCTTAAATTATTACCCATAGGGAAATGGTTTGGCCGAGTCGACTAATAAGAATTTAGTCTGACTTATCAAAAGAATAGGGTCAGAACACAAGAGGGAGTGGCATGTGAACCTCAAAGCAATGCTCTGGGTAGACCACATAACTCCCAAGCAAGTATTAAAGACTTCGTCGAACGAGCTAGTATACGAGAAGGAGACACTGTTGGCTATCTCCATGGAAATTCCAGCACTAGAATTTCTTAAATCTCTGGAAGTAGAGAAAAACAGAGCTATGGAGGTCTAGTTAGCTAAATTATTAGATATACAAGAGAAAAGGGAAAATGCACTAATGGCTATATGCAACTGACAACAAGTGGTTAAGAAATGATTTGATAAGAAAACCTTTGACCAAGGTCTTAAGTGCGGAGATTTGGTGCTAAAATACAATGAGAGAGCTATAAAGCTCGACCAACACAACAAATTTCATTGTCTATGGGAGGGTCCTTATCGCATCATTCAATGCAAACAACACAATGCATTTGAATTGGAAAACATGGAAAAAGAAGCACTAGGAATTCCTGTTAATGGAATTCACCTTAAACTTTTTAATTAGCTTTATTAACCACTTAGCAATGTAAATATGTAAATATGTAATTATTTTGTGTGTTTTGTTCGGCTAAGTCTTTATCTTGCAGAACCCTTTAATCATGAAAGCAACCAAAAGCAAAAGAGATAGGAACTTGACAAGAGAGTGATATATTCATTATGTGCTAATATTTACTTAGGGATATTACAATTCAAAATGGCTCTTAGGTCAAGCTTTTCGAGAATATATATATTAAGAATTTTTTTGAGATATATATAGAGAAAAGAGAAAAAGAGAAGTTTTCATTCATGTGGAATCTAAGCAGTAGGAACATCTAGAACATCAGGAGCAGCAGGAACAACAGGAGCTTCGACAATAATAACAGGCAGAGGAGGATATACGAGGTCTCTCAAATCAGTATACCACTCCACATCATAGAAAAGCTCTACATTGTAGCACCTTAGTAGGAAGTGGCAGGTGCGAGACACTCTTTGACGGTGTTCCCTAATGGTCATAGCACAAAATCCACTTGGGAATGGAACCCAAGGCACCACCACATCTTCTTCAATATGACGATGGAGATGACTTGTAGTTGGAATACCAAGGCCATACACTGCAGTCGTTACAATTCCCTTAAGGCCTCTGAGATAGCACTTGGGAAAAATTTCCCTGGTAAACCTTAGTATCATCAGTTTCGGTACTTGAATATCTAGCAGAGAGGTGAAAAAGTGTAAAAAAATATCAGTATTCACTCGATATTTGTCCTCATATCCTATATAGTTTTTTCCCAACACCCACTTAATTGCAACTATGGCTAAGGAATGCTTACTCTTTTTCCTACGCTTCAAACGCCTACTGGAAAATTCTCCTAAGAAGGCTACGTGAGACCTATTGCTAGTCAACCTAATGGGAGTATCCATTGCCTCTATCAATAATCCTAATTACCAAGTATGAATTCTACTATTATTCATAGGTCTATTTATAGAGGTAGTTGGGGTACAATGCGTGCGATAAGCATGATGTTGATCGAGGTGCAAACTCGAAAATCCCACTAGGTTGTGTTGTTGCATGAGAAGTAAAATGGGGTAATTAATCAACTAAAACCTATGGTAGGTGCAAGTGGTAGTCCACATGGTCAAGTTACAAGTGTCTAGCTGTGAACACATTTTAGTCTGCAAAGATCAACTCAAAATATTTTTGTGTAATCATTACACCCTTTTGCTTAATCATTCTCATAAAGTTATTAAGTGTAAAAGCATGTGAAAGATTTTGTATGCCTTTTATTTTTGGCTCAAATTCCCAAGGGGTGGCATCGTAGGTCATGATGGCTAATTTTCATTATGAGTTAATGTTTTTTCTAAAGGGTAGGAATTCATTTCGCATGAATGAAAGAGTTGGCGATACATGTCAAATTTATTGCTAAAAATAGTCATTATTTCCAACTCCAATTTTAGAAAAGGGTAATATTGCATGAAAAAGAATAACACTGCAAAGAAGTTTGAGTATATAGTTCACTGAGAAAAAATTCAAGTGTGAGTTGCGGAGAGAAATTAAGCGTTTGCAAAAAAAATCAATGAGAATATGGAATAAAATCTTGAGATGGCAACACAAGAAGAGACGGTTACAAGCATAGAAGACGCCATCTTGGCGGCACCAATGGCTTAGGTTTTTGGTGATATCTCTTATGCCTCGACAGGGATGCTAAAAAATCCCAAATGTCCTCACACACGGGTCGTGCAAAAGACTCCTCACAAAAACAAAGTTCATATTGCAGAAGACTATGACAATATCTATGACCCTGAGCTCAAAACCAACCCTAAGAGTCTTAGGGAAGTAGCCTATGAAAGAATGAAAAAGGTTGAGGCTAGTGACCAAGAGTCTTTAGCGTACAAGTTGTAGTTCTATGGTCTTATATAGTATATGGTTCCCTTAGTGGATCACTGCCTAGAGCTGGTCCATGGATGTGCCAAAATTTCAATTCAGATACAAGATTCATAGAAGGTCGGAACCTGGGAGTAGTAATTAGTGTTGATGTTATTTGGGATATGTTATGGATCCCAATGAGACATATTTTACAAGCACTTGAAAAATTCACCTTAGACAAATTGGAGACATTCTGGAAGACCAGAACCCATGCCCTAAGTTTTTACAATTATGAATCAAAGAGTCCCAAGGGAGATAAGCATCCACCTCAATTTTTGATTGGGAACAACGGTTTCAATTCAAACATACAAGATGTCTTCTCGATGTTGGCCTTTGTTTTCATCCTGGAGAATGACAAAGAGGTACAAGAGTTTCAAATGGGTATAGGTTTTCAATTAAGAAAACAACATACCCTATTCTGGCATGACTTCGTGGAGGCCATTGTTTAGGAGATGTTGGACCAATTCAAGGAGTATCACACGCAGTATAAATTCAGGTTTTCTTCTTTTCTTGCTCATATGTTTTTACATCAAAACCTTGATTTCTTTAAGGAGCATATGAATTTGTCCATTTTTTATGAAAATGGGGTGAGGAAGCCGATTTTTGTGTGGACCCATCTCCTTTTTGCGACTCATGATTATTATGCATTTTCTGAGTCTTTTCTAACTCCAATATTACAAGATTTTAATAAAGAGGGTGAGGTTGGTTGTTATTAGTTCTCCACTGAGAAAG
>VDFB02039980.1:0-24504 GCA_007258455.2 Sequoia sempervirens | reverse complement strand
TGTTGCTTCTAGACTACATAGTACACAATTAGTACATGGCCGTCGCTGACAACATTTAAAATTAAAACAAGCCATTTAGTCCTGCATTGACAACAAATTCTAAACCATTGATCTTTGTAAATCTAGCGGTTATAAGGTGATTCCAGAGGTTTAAGTTCACAACCCTATTGCTTTGTGAATTTCATTCTAGAATGCAACTACAACCATACATCAAATGTTCATCGAATGGTTGAGTAATTTATGATATAAATAATAAACATGTTTTAAAAATATTTTTAACCATTAATGTGCTTAGATTGACATCAAGGCCTTTATAAAATGAATTACAATGTCACATTAATAGCACAGTAACACTTAACATTGCAAAGGACTTAATAAAAGGAATTACAATGTCACATTAGTAGCACAACCATTTATTTTATTACAACTGAATTACAATGTCACAATATTACATAATACAAATACAAATGTAAGCGCAAGCGCCAAGCTTTTGTTGGACCGCTGGTGAAAACATAAATGTAATACATGTGTGTTTGAAAATAAATGAGACTTGTTGGGTCAGCCATGCACTCTAAAAATAAATGCATGGGACTTCTAGGATTAGCCATGGTGTCTGAAAATAAATGCATGGGGAAAGGCAGTCCAATTGAACCAGGGAAATGGGAGTTGTGAAGATACAAAATGTACTTCTCCCCTTTGAAAACTAGAGTCATGCAAAAGATGAGGGGTTGTAAAACTACTCCCATCTTCTACTTGCAACTTCCATGTACTAGGAGAGCACTTATCTCCATCAGAGCTCCTCATCTTGGCTCAAAACTTGTCTGAGAAGTCAGGTGAACCAAATTAACTTCTTTCCAATTCCACCCATTCTGAACTTGAAGGAAATTGGTCTTTTACTCTGTAACTACATAACTATAGGTAGGAGAATTTAGAGTATCCCCAATAATGCCACATCATCTTCTTCCTGAATCTTTATTAACCCTACAAAAAGAAAACCCTTATGACAATTCGAACATTGCACTCAATAGTAAAGTCTTTAGCCTTCAACAAATGATTTTAATTTTTAGTTGTGCTCACTATACTTATTTATGGTCCAACAGTGTCGCCAATAGTGACACTACTAGCTTGGTCCCCATGTACACCTCACACATGTCACGTGTGAGGTTAGGTATAATCATGATTCATAATCGCGATTCCCACAAACCAAAAAACCAACTTAATCGATTTGTGTAACTTAAGCCTTACATTTATTTAAATGTTTAATTTGATTGACATTATGGACTTTGACAGCCTCACTACATGCAAAATGTACCTCAAGATGAGAAGCTGTCAATTGTCAAAATCATCAATGCCACTCAAATGATATGAAATCATTACAAATCTTGTTTCACTAGCCATTTAGTCCTGCATTGGCAACAAATTCTAAACTGTTGATCATTGTAAATCTAATGGTTGAAGGGTAATTTCAGAGGTTTAAATTCACAGACTAGCGCTCTATTCATTTCATTCCGAAATGCATCTACAACCATACATCAAATGTTCATCAAACAGTTGAGTAATTTATGAATTATGATATAAATAATAAACATGTGTTTTAAAGTTGTTTTCAACTTTAATGTGCTAGGATTGACATTAAGGCCAAGGGGTCGGTAACTTAATGTTGCAAAGGACTTAATAAAATGAATAATGATATCGGGAACTAGGGGAGAAGGTCAATGACAAATTAGAAATCAATAACATTTCAGTAAACCCTAACAAGAGTGACAACTTTTAGTGTTTATAATTTTTTTTTGTCAATTTGATGACAACTTTCTTTTTTCATTTGTATTGCTTTATGTTTTACTTTTAAATTTGCATGCAATTATTTCATAAATAGATAATACTTAATTTCTTAAAGGAAAAAAAAAATTGATTTGAATAGATTCATAGACACTGAACTCAAAAAATAACTCTTTACTGTAAATTTATAACAAAGATTAACACAACACAACCATTTATTTTATTACAACTGAATTACAACGTCACACTATTACATATCTTTTTAAAGATGAGTAGTTGTAGAGCAGGAAAGCTCCTATTATGTATAAATAACATATGTCACTTTACATAGACACAATTTATTCCAAGTTGTTGCTCATGACAATGGATTACAAATTGATTCCAATTTCCAAGGTTCTTCTGGTGACAACATAATACAAATGTGACACTAAAAGTAAATGCATGATTCTAAAGTTTTTGCTGGTGAGAATGTAATAAAAATGTGGCACTGGAAATAAATGCAAGGAACTACCTGGCCAACCATGTTGGGGAAACGGGAGCTGTGAAGATACAAAATGTGCTTATCCCCTTTGAGAACTAGAGTCATGCAGAAGATAAGGGTAGTGAAATTGCTCCCATCTTCTACTTGCAGCCTCCATGCATTGAGATAGCACTTATGTCCATCATAGTTCGTCATCCTAGTTCAAAACTTGTTTGAGAAGTTAGGTGAACCAAATCAACTTCTTTCCAATTCCACCCATTTTGAACTTGAAGGAAATTGGTCTTTTACTTTGTAACTACATAACTAGATGTAGGAGAATTTAGAGTATCCCCAATAATACCACAACATCTTCCCGAATCCTTATTAACCCAAAAAAATAAAAACCCTTATGATACTATCCACTATCACTAACCTTATTTATGGGCCACCCGTGTCGCTACCAGCTTAATTCGTGCAAACCAAAAAACCAACTTAGTTGATTTGTGTATCTTAAGCCTTACATGTAAAATTAAAATGTTTAATTTGATTAACGTCTGGCTACATGCAAAATGTACCTCAATCTGACAAGCTATCAAAATCACCAGATTCCAGTCACCACTACCAGTGCCACTCAAATGATATGAAATCATTACAAATCTTGTTTCATTAAAGCTATGAGCTATTCAATTAATTGCTTCGAATGTTCAAAAGATTGAGAATTTCAATTAAATGAAATGTAATACGTCGAGGCACTGAAAAGAGAGAAATGAGCCTTGATCTCACCACGTGTCCGCATCTAATAGTTCTAGTGTTATTCCAAAGGTTTCAATTCACAAGTCTACTGCTTTAGAGATTTACTTCCGAAATGCAACTATAGTCATCCATAAAAAAATCATCGAATGGTTGTGGTTATATTAATTTTCCTTTACATCCTTTATGTAAAACATTCTTAAGTTTTTAATCCTTAGTCCTACGTTCTTCCTAGGTGGTCCCTCTTTTAAAACAAACTTTATGCACGTGCATATTTCTACCACTTAAGTTCTTCTATCGCTCAATGCCCAAAATCCAACCCATTAGGTTCATTACCACGATGATGAGCCTTGATCTCGCCACGTGTCTGCATCTAATAGTTCTAGTGTAATTTCAGAGGTTTCAATTCACAAATCTAGTGCTTGAGAGATATACTTCCGGAATGCAACTACAACCATCTATCAAACGGTCGTGGTCCATAATGTTGCGTGGTTGTTGAAACTTGGAACCTTAGAACCAAATTTTGAAGTTTCAAAGTTTTTGAAACCTCTAACCCACCGACTACAAAGATGACCAAGAAAGACTTGCAACTAAGGTTAGGAAAAGCACCAAAACCTTGAATTTGGTGAATTAAGATAGGAAAGGTCGCAAGGATGGTGCATTTATGAAGTGAAGATCATAGGTAGATTGGAGCAAGTGGACATGACTAGAGGATCGATGGGTAATTAAGATCGATACGTGCAGAGTTTGGAAAATTATTACCTCTCGACCCTCAATTAGTGAAGTTAATAATAGAGTTTGGCGTGGAGAAGAAGGCACACAAAAAGTTTGAAAGAGTGGTGGTGGTGGTGGTGTAGTTGCAAGAGTTTGCAAATGGAGGCCAAATTCACTCTACATTCGAGGAGGCAATTAAACCCATTTTACGGTGAAGCTTCTGACCAAAGATTAATGGGGATGTTTTTATTCATTGATGGGAGGTTGGTACAAAGTGTGCAGATGATTTTGGGGAAATCCTTTGGAAATATGAGGCATAGATACATGACTAACATGGATGTATACTCCTTGATTATAGCATGGGGTTTGGACTTGGGGGAATCAACAAGCATAGTGAGAGAAGTGATGTAGATGATTGTGCATAGAGATTTCTTGGAAGGATTAGAATCAATACTTGAATGGGAAGTTCCAAGTGAAGGTTTGGACATCTAGGAAGGAAGGCTTTGAAAATGTGGAATTGGAAGGGGTAGAAGGATGCATCCCTTTTGTGCATTGGCCGAAGGATGAGATTAAAAATCGATGAAAGGAAGAAGCAAGGTTAGGTTGGCAAGCATTGAAGCTCTTTATAGAGTTGATGAAGTTGGAAGCAATTATAACATAGGAAAAAGTGGAGGCAGAGCACATGGAAGCACAGGCGAAAGCGGAGGCAAAGTGTATGAAAGCAAAAGGACATAATGCGAGGAAGCAGAAGATGAAAGGCAAAGCAACAAGGAAAGTTGGTTACGAAATGAGTAGCACTAGTTGAATTTGTAGTTTTTGTAGGGTTTTTGCATAATTAATGCAAGACTAGTACTAAATTTTTGGGTTGCTGGGTTTGAACCTTGTTACGGTTGTATAGTGTGAATAGTAGGTACTAGGAAGGGTAAAAGAACATTTGAAAATCTTGTTGAAATATGTAAGGTAGATACAAATAGTTGTGGAACTAGTTTTAGTTGGGCAGGGTTACTTTTTTTGTTATGAAGCATGTTAAGATGCTTTTTTGAAAAAATTGTTATAGTTGTAGGTGATTTTTGGATGGTTGATGAAAACAATGAGGCAAATGATGTAATCTTTATTTTCATGCAATACAAAATTCTATTACTAACCAAAAAAAATAAATCTAACGGTTCTAGTGTTATTCTGGAGTTTTCAATTCACAAGTCTACTACTTTAGAGATTTACTTCTGGAATACAACTACAACCATCCATCGACAATTCATTGAACGGTCATGGTTATATTGATTTGCACTGACACTTCCCCACTGCATTTTTTTATTAGTTTGATATAATGTTTAATTTGCCAATATTTTTTCTTAATCATTTTAAAATAGGATTAATTAGCCAATGAATTTTATTTTTTAGTTTGAAAAAAAGTTTTAATCGCCAACAAAATTATTTTTTCTGGTTTGAAAATAGGTTTAATTTTCCAATCAAAATATTTTATTGGGTTGAAAATAGATTTTAATCACCAATGGAAACATTTTAGTGGTTTTAAAAAAAAATCATTTTGTCACAATTTTCCAAAGACTTCTAGCGATTAGAAAAGATTCCCTAATGGACTTTTTTTCATTAAAATTGAAATTTTTTTCCAAAAAAATTAATATTTTTATTGGGAAGTATACAAGATCTACTTATTAGGGTTTTACACCTCTTCGCTATACTAACATTTTCCCTGAATTTCATTCACCACATAAGGATATCTGATACCTTTACCATGAGGATGAATAGGTAGTTACAAGGAAAAATTTAGATGCGGCTTTCACCAGATGCCATGCAATTTGTCAACTTCTATGATAGTCATTTTATCTAGTTCCAAAGGTTCTCTTATATAAGAGTTGGTGGTTTTACTGATTTCCCTATAAAACTCCCAAGGCATCTATAAGATAAATTTGTAATGATTGAGGTCTGCAAGCAGCTAGCTGACGTTAAAAAAAGGTGTCAAGAGTGAAGAAGAGTAATAGTGTAGTTCCCAGTTGGTTTTGGTCCCTTTACTTGTGAGTCCATGTCAGATGCTTTAAACATAGAAAAAGAAATATCTAGATATAATTTTCATACTTATGATGAGTGTTTTCCTTTTGATCTAAAAGATTATGTGAAAGATAATTTGAAACTAGGATCTAGTTTCTTCCACCTGCATTGGGTTGACTGCTTCGATGAATTTGAGGTAAGGAGAAGGAATTGGATGAGATTGACAATGAGACAAATAGTCACTTACAACTTGGATTAAGATGTCCAGGGAATTGAGGATGATGAATCTAATCTAATAGATCTAGTCTTCATGAAGTTAATATCTAACTGACCTATTACTACCATAGATTGGAGTAGTAAAGAAACTAAAACAATTGAAGACATTTTGGAAAGGACTCAAGAGTGGGTCGCTAAAAATAAAATAGAGCAATCCCATCCTCAAACTTGATCATTGAATACTCAACTTGTGGAAGGTAGTGATCAACCTTCTATGATTGTAGGGACTTCTGGATCAATTTCACATCTAATTTTGTTGAGAGCTTAGGGTGACAGTGATGAGGAACCTCCTGATAGGAATGTGTTTCAACAAACTTGTGGAGAAGATCTCCTTGATTTACCCCATCTAGAAAAGGATAAAGAGGCCTAAGGAGAAGAAAGTGATTTAGGCAACATTGAAATCAATACCTCCTCTTCATCTTGTCAATCATCACCTATCAAGGAGGTAAATGAACCTCCAAAACAAAGGTTTTCTCCACCCTCATCACAAGACATACAAACAAATACTCCTCCCATGAAGAGAAAATTATTTGACTCTTCCAGTTCTAAAGTGACGACTGTCCCTATTACCCCTGTTTGGCTAGAAGATACTTTGTCAAAGAAAAGGAAGGCAGTGCAGCTAGACATTTTGAAGTAAGACATGGTGGGTCAATTTCTTCAAAGAACCCAAAATCCTAAGCAGTTGAAAACTACTACTAGGTTAATAGATGATGGCAGTTTAGGGAATATATGTCTAGAAGTTGCACGTCCTACTACATAGAAAGAAGTTACTTAGGTGACTGTGAGTGAATTTGATATTGACAGGATTAATTTGGGCCTCCTACAAGATACGAAGATGTACACAACTTTTAGGTATCGACTGCAAGGATGGTTGAGAGATCTAAAAAGGATAAGGAGAGTAAGTGTAAGCCGTGAGAATGTGTCGCCAAACTATGCATCTCTAAATAAGATAAATGTATCTTAAACTCAATGAATTTAAACTAAATTAAACTAAAAAGTTTCAAAATGCTATCCTATTGCTCTCTAACTCTAAAGACTTCTCTAATTTACTTAACTCTCAAATTCTTAAGCTAATTAAACTATTAAGTCACACTTAGAGAATGAGAAATGAGATTATGCTACTCTATTTTAATCTAAATATGCAAACTCTATGCTAATGGTAGCCATGGCTGCAAATGCTTCTACCGATGGATGATGGTTGGCCGGATGATTGCTTGGATGAATTGGATGCTTGGAGTGCTTTGGAAACCTGCAAGAGTAAGATTACATTTTGTTGGGGATCCTTCTGTTTCAAGAGCTGTATTTATGATTCACTGCTAAAGACACCAGCCAGAAAACCTAGATGAGGGGTCGCGGATTTCTTCCTCGAGAATCCAAAGGCATGGGATGAGAAGAAGGAGCTGATCATGGGAGAACGGTTTCTCCCATGAAAACACTGTGCAAGATAAGAGGGAAGGTGGGCGGAAGGTTGCTTTATAGATCTTCCCGCAGCATTTTCCTAAGCTCTGAACGGCAAAGGCCATTAATTTGATTGGTGAGAAAAATAAATATTTATTGGTGAGGAATAGGTGCAAACTTTATGCAATAAATTTTAAATAATTTTAATTTATTTAAATTTAGCAAAAATGAGGGAATAAATAATTTAATAAATCAAATTATAGGCCGGTTTTATTAAATTAAAGGAGAGTGATAATTAAATAAATTTTTGACAATCTTTATTTAATTAAGAGGAAATGTGAAATTAAATAATACGAATTATTTAAATTGTGTATTCAATTTTAAGATAGACGAAATAATGATAATAATTAAATAAAACAAAGTTTTTAATTTTGTTTATTTAATTAAGAGAGAATTAATGTGATAAAAATGATAATAATTAAATAAAACAAAGTTTTTAATTTTGTTTATTTAATTAGGAGAGAAAAATAGGAGAATTGATAAATGAACTTAATATAAATAAATATTTCTATTTATTTACTAAGTAGAGGAATTTAAGATTAATTAATCAAATAAGTCGTATTCGACACTGGATTCTCCGCACTCATTTTAGGTGTCTGGCGATTTTGCCCCTTTGAAGTGATGTGTTTACATTGCTTCAAAGAATGTTTTGCTTCGTCAGCCGATATTGACAAAAAAGATTTTAAAGCATGCCCCAGACTTGCCCTAGATGATGAATTTTGAAAAGATAGTGATATATTTCCCCCTCGGGAGATAAATTGATGAATTTTAGATTTTTTTATGAATTTTCAAGAAATTTGAATATTTATGATGGTTTGATGATGAATTGATGAAGAAACAATTTATCTCCTAACAAGATTGTAAATGCCTCAGTGATTGATAAGAATTAATTCCTCAGAAGGAAAAAATAATTAAATCCCATAAAATTCCCCCAAAAATAGCCTATAAATGCTCCAAAGGTCATTTTCAAAAGTCATTTGTGCATTCGACTTTTACAATCTTTGTGATAGAGACCCTTTAGAGTATTCAGAGCTAGGATGCCGATCCCATACCACACCCACCGACTCGAGCGTGTGCGCCGTCATCAGCGTCCGGCCGACTATGGACCTCCGGTATGTACCTCAACTCGTCCTCGTAATTTGTGCCTTTATTTTTGATGTTTTTTGCATGTTTTTAGAGTTTTAGCGTGCGGTAAACGCAGTGTAGCGAGCCCGTGATTTTCTATAGCGCGTCATAGTTTTAGTGCGTCCGGTCAATAGCGTAGCGCGTCTAGTAAGTTCTATAGCGCGTCAGAAGTTTTAGCGCACAGGGTCAGTTGTGCAGCGCGTCAGTGAAATTTTGTAGCGCGCAGGGTCAGATCTGTAGCGCGCCTGGTGGGTTTTGTAGCGCGCCAGAAATTTTAGCGCGTTAGGTTGATTTTGTAGCGCTTTTGGTATAGATTGATGTAGCATTGTGTGATTTGATTTTCGTTGATTTGTTTTTGATTCCATCTATTTTAGTTTGATCTTGATTGGGAATTGATCTCATGATGAGCAAGATCTATTGATTGATAATAATTACCCTCATGATAGGCGATGAATAATTATGCATTCTGAATGAATGAACCCAATTGTTAGATGAGGGTTCCCTGATGATTTGATAGGTTGATAGGTAAAAGCACAATGTTTAGAAAATTTGATGATCTTGTGATATTCTGATTAAAATGTTTTGTTTTGCATGAGTACAGGAGCAGTTGGATGTGATTCAGGTGCGGGAGCAGTTCCCTTGGCTGTTTGATATGATTTCACGACTGTCTCCTGACGAGAGACAGCATATTACTTCCTGTGGTTTAGCTACATTGTTGGACATGCCCCATATTAGACTTAATAGGGGTTTATTGACGGCTTTGGCAGAGAGGTGGCATAGTGACCACAACACCTTTCATTTACCCACTGGTGAGATGACAGTGACGCCAGAGGATGTATGGCGTATCCTTCGCATACCATTCGTAGGAGATATTGTGGTCCATGACTCGGAGGAGGTTGGTGGGGTAGAGGCTATGCAGAGGGTCTTTCAGGATCCCCACATTGCAGGAGAGTGGATCCCATGGATAGATATATATGAGTCATATGCTCCTCTTCCTTCAGTTTTGGTAGGTTTCGTTGGTGGATTCTTTTGTCCTGATAAGAGGTCAAAGGGTCTATCACTTGGATGGGGTCGTGTGCTAGAGGGTCTGGTGGTCCATAGGACGAGATATGCATGGGGCATGTGCATGCTTGCCCAGTTATATCATGATTTGCATTGGATAGTCTATCTTGGCGGCAGTAGTTTATCTGCAGGGGCTACCCTTCTCCAGGTATGGGCCTGGGAGCACATTGTTGTTACACGTCCCGTACCCGTGTTGGCCAGACCAGCGACGAGGCCGTATGTTTTTCGATACAGAGGCAGGCCTACCCAGCATATGATGGGGAAGCTTGAGTATTGGAGACGGATTGTTGATGACATTAAGGCAGTGACCTGGCGTCCGTACCTAGACTGTGATGCTTGGGACGACGATGATATTGAGTTGGGGTTCTTATCCGATTCCATGTATTTGATCGGGAAGAGCCCCAGGGTCTTGGAGCGTTTCCTATTTCGTCGGGTGTACAGACAGTACGGTATTGTGCAGTGCATGCCATAGGGTGTAGCCCACTATGGACGGCGACGGATTGATGTGCCTGATTGGGGTCCTAGCTTGCCTTACGGGGCACTTGTTGAGGGTTACCGTGCTTTGCAGCCATCAGCGTGGGAGGTTCGACGAGACATTGTTGAGGCACCCATTACACCTGAGTATGGAGAGTATCTGGCTCTGCACCCGCCTCCATGGATTACCATTCCAGATGAGCTAGCACCTGTACCGGCAGCCGTACCAGTAGCAGCACCAGCAGTAGCACCAGCAGGGGGTATTCAGGTTGTTCAGCGATGGGGGAGAGAGGAGGATGTTGATGTCGATGTGGAGAGCAGCTCAGAGACTGACAGCGATGACAGTTCTGACAGCAGTGAGGATAGCAGTGACGATGATGGCAGAGATGGGAGGGGACCGAGCGTAGCAGGTTTATCAAAGCCATCCTCCAGTGTGCCTCGTAAGAGGCAGGCTGTTACATCTTCATCGGTAGATCCCTCAGAGGTGGCAGGCTTACAGGTGCAGGTGCAGAAATTGCAGGGTCAGCTAGCACAGTTACAGGGTTTATTAGCTCAGACTCAGGCTCAGACACAGGCAAAGTTAGCCACTGCTCAGACCTAGATCACATCTCTGATTAGTGAGAGAGATGGCGCATTACAGGCAGCAGCGACCGCACAGGCTCAGGTGACAGGATTACGAGCACAGTTGTCCACAGCCCAGGCACAGATCACGGCTTCGACTGCAGAGCGGGATACCATTAGACGGACAGCTGAGACAACATAGGCGACTGCAGAGAGGTTACAGAGAGTGGCAGATGGGACCTCTGTAGCGGATTATATGCGTGAGGCCATGCGAGCCGGTGCTGAGATTGAGTTCTACCGGAGCCGCTACCATGAGCTATGCCCCACAGAGCAGAGAGTCAGCTATGCACAGTCACTCTCAGGGAGGAGTCGGTCTAGGACAGTGAGCAGAGGTGTGACATAGCCTCTTCCGAGAGATCCGAGAGATCCTGGGACATCTGGTGGTGGTACAGATACTGGTGCGAGACCTGCTCCTTCTGGTGGGAGTACTACCTGATATGTATATGCGTACCCATTGAGAGATTGATATAGCTATTTGTTGACATGATGTTATTTTCATTCTTTTCAGACTTCATTGTATACTTGACACTTGATGAGATATATATGTGCAGCGGTTCGATTGATTCATGATATGTTTTGACATGATTTATGTGATGGATGCATTGATTTTATGATGTATTGATGTGATGGATGTGTGGATTTTATGATGTATTGATGTGATGGATGTGTGGATTTTATGATGTATTGATGTGATGGATGAAATGATATTGACGATGTATGTCTTTTCTTATGATATGTATGATAGATAAAATGTGATGGACGATGTATGGAAAATGTAATAAATGAAGATGTGATATGTGAATATGTGAAATGAATTGTAAAATGTGACATGTGATAAATGGATGATGAATAAATGAAATGTAAAATGTAATGATGTATGTAAATGAAATGTGATAAATGATAAATAATGAGATGTGAATAGAATGATTTACGATGAAATGTGATTTAATTGTAATGATAGATGAGTAGATGATGTTTAATGAATGATGAGATGTAACTGTAAATGAAATGTAATGTAAATGGATTTGAATGATGTATGATGAATATGTAATGATGTAAATGTAAATGAAGTATGGTTTTAATGAAATGTAATGATGCATGATAGGTGAGATGTAAATGTAAATGATGTATGGATTTAATGAAATGTAATGATGTAAATGTAAATGAAGTATTGATTTAATGAAATGTAATGATGCATGATAGGTGAGATGTAAATGTAAATGATGTATGGATTTAATGAAATGTAATGATGTAAATGTAAATGAAGTATTGATTTAATGAAATGTAATGATGCATGATAGGTGAGATGTAAATGTAAATGATGTATAGATTTAATGAAATGTAATGATGTATGATAGGTGAGATGTAAATGATATGTAATGAGATGGAATGCCATGATGTATGATGAATATGTAATGATAAATGAAATGGTGTAACATAACGTGTATATATGATGTCACGAAATGAGATCTTTATTGTGGAATGATGAGATGAAGATATGATCCCATATGCATGTGTCAAGTATACTCAGTCTTTAGTAAGAAAAGATAACATCATTTGTGATTGAATCATTGTAACTTGTGCCATCAGTACTCTGCAGATGTATTATCATGAATGCCATCTATGTTAACCATGCAAATGCCTATTTTATCAATGCAAATCTAAGTGTCACTTTAATAATTATTTAATCTGCTTTGTATCATCACTGAGCTTTATTTTTAAAATGTTGAAAGCGAATACAAGCATCAATGATATGAGATAGACCAATGATGACCTGAGTATTTCTTTCATGATTTTTGATATTGCAAGCGAACATAAGCATCATGGTATAAGATAAACCAATGATGACCTGAGCATTTCTTGCGTAAACAAACAAGAATTAATCATTTTCTTAAGTGAATTTAAATGTCATCCATGATACTTGGTAGAGCATTTCCCGCGACAATTCACAAAACAATAATGACTAATTCACAAACAGCAGACAAAGAAAAGATATCATTCTTCTTCCTTACATCTCTAGTTCAATACATCATTGAGTTGCTCCAAAGAAATGATAATCAAATGATAAAAAGCACAACAATTCAAATTCTACTTAATGTATTTTCAAATCATTATTCAGATTAGATCATCATTGTCGAGATGTGTGTGCTGATGTGTGCATGATTTTCCCAAATGTTTTGACCAAGTGAGCGACCTAAAAGACCTATCCTAGGGGTCTCGGGGACTGATCAAAGATTAGTCTTGCCTACGTTATACACACAGAGACCACGTAGTTCGACTGACACAGACTCCACTTTTGACTGATGCAGACTCTATTTTTGTGTTTTTGATTTTCTGATGTTTTTGGATTTTGAATTTTCTGATGTTTTTGGATTTTGATTTTCTGATGTTTTTGGACTTTGAATTTTTTGATGTTTTTGGATTTTTGGATTTTCTGATGTTTTTGGACTTTGAATTTTCTGATGTTTTTGGACTTTGATTTTTTGATGTTTTTGGACTTTGATTTTCTGATGTTTTTGGACTTTGAATTTTCTGATGTTTTTGGATTTTTGGATTTTCTGATGTTTTTGGACTTTGATGGGTTGCCACTTGATGTTGTTATGTTTAACTGCCCTTCCATGCAAGCTGAAAGTCTACTTGTACCATATAACATTAGGATGTTGCCCCCAAGCTAGGGTAAAACATGGTATCCTTGCTATGATATGGATAGTGATAATCTCAAATGATATATGGAAATGATATGAAAGGAAACAATCGTAACAACACTGTACCCAATAGATAGAGGAGTTTTGGTGAAAATCACAAGTAATGCCTATTTTCCAGGTTTTCATCACTTGTTTTTATTGTGTCCTCTTTTTTTTTTTTTGTCATCATGACGCCTGTTTGCCAGGTTTTCATCGAGACAACTTTATTGATCGTGCACTAGATATCCTCAAGTGTAGAATCGCCAGAGATGAATGCTGTTCATGGGCTCCTCCAACATGTCTCCCTCTGGTGTAGACAGTCGATATGCTCCTGATCCATAGACTGATATGATTACATAAGGTCCTATCCAGTTAGGTTCAAACTTTCCCTTCTTTTCTCTATCTGCTTGATTTCTAGGGTTTTCCCGTAGGACCAAGTCTCCAATCTGGAAGACTCTAGGTTTAACCCTATGATTATAGTTTCTAGACATCCTTTGTTGATAGGTTGTCAAATGATTAACAGCTTGTTGTCGACGTTCATCAAGTAGCTCTAATTCTTGAAGTCTAGAGACCCTATAATCTTCATCTGAAATGAGTCCCTTTAGTGAGACTCGAAGGGATGGAATTTCTACCTCAATAGGTAGTATTGCTTCTGATCCATAGACAAGAGCATATGGTGTAGCTCCTGTTGGTGTTCTGATACTAGTCCTGTAAGCCCAAAGAGCAGGATTTAGCTGAACGTGCCAATCACGTCCCACTTCATTTACAGTCTTCTTGAGAATTTTGAGGATTGTTTTATTTGAAGCTTCTGCCTGTCCATTACCTTGAGGGTAATATGGGGTTGAAAAGCGATGTTGGATGTGGAACTTTTCACATAGTTCTTGGACGTCTTGGTTCTTGAAAGGCCTGCCATTATCTGTGATGATTGACTGGGGTATCCCATATCTACAAATGAGATAATTAAGAATGAAAGATGATATTTGCTTTCCAGTGATTGTGGTTAAGGGAACTTCCTCCACCCATTTTGTAAAATATTCGGTTGCTGTGATAATGAATTTGTGTCCATTAGATGAAGATGGGTGAATTTTCCCTACCAAGTCTAGTCCCCACTGACAGAAAGGCCATGTAGTTGCAAATGGATGCAACTCTTGTGTTGGTGCATGTATAAGATTGCCATGGATCTGGCATTTTGAACATCTTTTGATAAAGTGATAAGACTCTTGCTCCATGTGTGGCCAGTAATACCCCAAACGAAGGAGTTTCTTGGCTAAAGATAATCCACTTGAATTTGTTCCACAAATTCCTTCATGGACCTTGTGTAAAGCGGAAGCAGATTTGTCATGTTCTAAACAACGTAAAAGAGTACCATCTAGGCCTCGACGGTAAAGGGTGTCGACAATAATGGTATGTTTGGCGGATTGGCGTATGAAGTTGCGCTTTTGGTTGCAAGAAAGATCTGGTGGTAAGATATTATCTTTCAGATAAGCATAAATGTCTCCATAAATGGAGGATTGAGCACTATCTAAAAGGCTTATGGTTTGGGATTTGCGTATGCAGGATTTGATACTTGTTCTACAATAAATCGATAACGATCTTGTGTTTCAGGAATTTGTAGAAGAGATGCTATTGTGGCCATGGCATCTGCTGCTTTGTTCTCTGATCTTGGTATCTGCTCAAATTTGATTTCTATGAAGTACTTTCGTAGGTCATCCACCAGCCTCTTGTACAAAATCAGTGTGTCATCCTTAGTTTGATAATCATTGTTGACTTGATAGATGATTAACTAGGAGTCTCCATACACCTGTAGTTCTGTGATTTTCCATTCAATAGCCACTTTAATTCCAAGGATCAAAGCTTCATATTTTGCCACATTGTTAGTGCAACGGAAGGTAAGCCTGTATGATCGCGGGATTGTGTGCCCAAGAGGTGTGACAAATAGAATTCCTGCTCCTGATCCATGTTGTGTGTAGGATCCATCGAAGTAGAGTTGCCATGGTTATGTTGTGACATTGAGGATATCTGCATCAGGAAATTCCATGGTCATATGATGACTGTCAGATAATGGAGCTTCTGCTAATTGATCGGCGATGGCTTGTCCTTTGATAGCTCGCCTTTCCACATACTGAATATCAAACTCACTGAGGAGCATGACCCACTTTGCCAACCTTCCAGTTAAAGCCGCTTTGCTCAGTAAATAATTGAGAGGATCAATTTTTGCAACAAGCTTGATAGTGTGAGTAAGCATATAGTGTCACAATTTTTGTGTTGCAAATACTACTGCTAAGCATGATTTTTCAATGAAGGTGTAGTTTACTTCATGTCCATTGAGTGTCCTGCTGATATAGTATATAGCCTGTTCCTTTCCTTCTTTATCCTCTTGTGCTAGCAAGGCTCCTAAAGAAATGTCTATTGTTGCAATATATAACAATAATGGCTTGTCTTCACTGGGTGGTACCAAGATTGGTGGCGTCATCAGATAATGCTTGATTTGATTGAAGGTACTCTCACACTGTTCATCCCATTTGAAAGGCACATTTTTATGCAAGAGATGGTTGAACGGATGACACCGATCTGCTAGTTGGGAGATGAATCTTCTGATGGACTGTAGTCGGCCTTGTAGAGATCTTAATGTGCTGATATTCTTAGGAGGTGGCATTTCCATAATGGCCTGGACTTTTTCCGGATCTACTTCAATTCCCTTTGTAGAAACTATGTATCCTAGGAGCTTTGCTGATGTTACTCCAAAGGCACATTTCTTTGGATTCAATCTGACTTTGAATTTTTCCAACCTGTCAAATATTTTGGCCAATATCTCTAGATGTCCTTCCCTGGTGTAAGATTTGGCTAAGATGTCGTCCACATAGTCCTCCATGAAGGTATGCATCATGTCATGGAAGATTGTTGTCATAGCCCGCTGGTATGTAGCTCCTGCATTCTTTAACCCAAAAGGCATGACGTTCCAGCAAAAAGTGCCCCATGGACATGTAAAGGCTGTCTTTTCTTGGTCTTCAGGAGCTATCTTGATTTGATTGTATCCTAAAAATCCATCCATGAGTGATAGCATTTTATGGCCGGCTGTGAGATCTACAATCATGTCTATGTTTGGCAAAGGAAAATCATCCTTTGGACATGCTTTATTTAAATCCCGAAATCAGTACATATTCTGATGGTGTTATCCGGCTTTGAAACAGGCACAATGTTGGATATCCATTCCGCATAGTCAATAGATCTGATGAATCCAGCATCTAGTAATTTCTTCAAGTCATTTTTCACTAATAATGCAACATGTGGATGCATTTTTCTCAGCTTCTGTTTTACTTGTTTAGTGCCAGCTGGTAAGGATAAGTGATGCATAATGAGATCTGTGTCCAAGCCTGGCATGTCAGAGTATGACCAAGCAAAATTGATGCATCGTTCTTCAAAGAATTTGATAAAATCTAGCTTTTCAGTATCTGTCATGGATGCGGCCAGGTGTAATATTCTTGCTTTTTCCGCTGTGCCAATATTAATAGACTGTGTGGGTTCTATTAACACTGATGATCTTTCATGGTAATGTTGCGGAAGAATGTCAAACCTTCCATCCTTTGGTGCCTCAATGAGGTTTTCGCCATCGGATGCATTCTTTATTTTTACTATTTTAGGATCAAATACTGCCATAGAATGGTTTTCACCATTAGATCCATTTTTTTATTTCATATTTTTGCAACTGGAAGGTTTGGCATCCTCCTGCCTAAAAGCATCATTAAAAGAAGTATTGGTAGAACAAGCATCAGATTCCTCACAGCAAAGGTAGTTAATAATGGAGGAATCATTGTCAAAAACAGGGAGATTAATAGGATGTTGGGCTTCCCATTCGATAAGTTTGGGATGTAGTAAAGGCCATGAATCATTAGATGGGTTGAGGTCAGTGATTGTGAAAGCTCAGACGGAAATGTCATCTAGGTTGTCTATGGTTATGTCGAGGCCTACAAAGGTATTTTCTTCCACATCATTTATCTCAATCGATGTCTGTTCATCTTCACTTGAGTCATCAAAATTTTGCATTTCAAAGACAATAGGATTAAAACTTGAGCTTTGACCCTCCTCGTGATTGGGGGTATACTTTTTGATAATATCAATCTGAATATCTTCATAGGAAACTTCTGATAAGTTGTCCCACTCATACTCATTTGAATCTATTTCAGAATTATCTCTTATTTGAAGAATACGCTCCACAGTTTTATTGGTGATTTTTGCTCTTGCTTTTTCTGTGTATCCTAGTCCAGTTTTATCCTTATGTTGGAGCATAAGAGGCTGGATTGGTTCTGTTATGCCTTGTTTCCTTAACCCAAGAGGTCCCTGTCCTGAATATCCCATCTTCTCAAGAATAGTTTTTCCTTTCCCATATTGAGTTGTCTCTATGATGTTACTTGTGGAAGCGGGGGCTTCCTCATCCTTATAAAGCCAATTTAGTATGGCCTTATCTTCTGATTCTTCATCTAAGCTCCCAGCTTTTACAAATCTGCCATCTAATGCTGTTGTAGATTGTTGTGAAGTGTGGGTGTTTGTGGATGGCTGTCCATGTGTTTGTAAGGAGGGTAACATTTGTGATAGATGGAATGAGTGTCCAACACCATATTCACTTATTCCTTTGTCACTTATCTGTACTTCTTTGGTGAATTGATGTGAGAGTGGAGCCAATTGTTCTTCAACATTTGAAGGGTTAGATTGTGCCACCCTTATCTCTTGTGATCTTTGTTGTTTTGGAAGCCACTTTGAAATGAAGCTTTGTTGTTGCTCACTATCTGATGTGCCAACTTCTCTATTGTTAGGTATGAATGTATCCTGAGATGTCTTCAATGTATGACAAGCCTGGGTGTCATTGTAGTCTGCTGTGATTGTTACCTCCTGTCCATTGACGGGAAATTTTAGGCATTGATGATAGGTAGACGGTACTGCTTGCATATCATGGATCCAAGGGTGTCCCAATAGTATGTTGTATGTCAGTTCCCTATCTAAGACTTGGCAAACCACTTTTTGGACAATAGGCCCAACTTGAATGGGTAATATGATCAATCCTGTAGAGGACCTTTCTTCTTCATCATATGCTTTGATTGTGATTTTTCTTCTGGTATCAATGGCTTCATCTGAGTATCCTAGTGCACGAATCAACTTTAAGGTACAAATATTTAAACCGCCCCTCCATCTATCAGGACACGTTTTACATGATGTTTATGGATAAGGACTTCAATGTGAAGGGCAGAATTATGCGGATGGGTGAGTGATACATCATCATGTTCGGAAAAAGAAAGGCAATGAGGTGCAGATAGATGTCCCACCATAGCTTGGAATTGACACACATCCAGATTGTTAGGTACTGTAGTTGATACGAGAGCTTGTTCAAGAACCTCTTTGTGTGATGGGGAAATCTTCAAAAGTTCCAAGATTGATATTTGTGCCGGTATTTTTTGTAATTGATTGATGAGATTATATTGATTGGAGGGGGGATCCACTAATGGGGATGATATTGATGCTCCTTTCAATATAACTTTGGATTGTGCCCTTGTTGTGGCATTAACCGGTTGGTACTCTTGTTTCCCTTTGAGTGTGACTACATTGATTTGGTTTTCGGATTTGTCTATATGTTGTACCAAATTGGTAGATGTAATGTCGTTGTCTTGGTTGATTTGATTGCATAACTCTTCATCCTCTTTGGCAGCAGAAAAACAAAGGATTGTTGCGTCATAAACATAACCAACGTTCTTACCTTTGGTGTTTGCGGAAGAAGATTCTCCCTTTTGATAATTGGGTAGAGGATTTTTGAATGTTGTATGATCCTTGTTTGTTTGAGGGCCCTCTACGAATACTTTCTTTTGATCTATGAGGTATTGTACCACATGTTTTAATTGCCAACAATTTTCAGTCATGTGACCTTTATTTTGATGATAGTGACATTAATGTAAGTCATTCCACCATGATGGTTTGACTTGAGGGTCCCAATTTCTAGCTTCTTGCACGTGAATGAGTTTTTCGTTTAAGAGTTCTTTGAGGACTGATTCCAACGATTGTCCTAATGGCGTGAATTTTCATTTATTGGAGGGTCGTTGGAATGATTGGGTTTTCGTTTCTCCACTGTTTTGATTATTTCCTTGATCACTACTTTGTTTGATATTAAAACCATTGTTTTGTTTGTTTGTAGTAGTTGGTGTCAAGGTGAATACTAGTTTAGATGTATGTGCATCGATCATGGTATCAGTATTCTTGTTCTTTTGCCAAAATCTTGGCTTTTCGTTGTTGCTGTTAGAGGAATTGTTATTGTTTGAACCTTCAGTGAAATGTTTGATTGTTCCTCTTTTGATTAGAGCCTCTTTGATTTTAAGCCCTTTTTCGATAACTTGTTCAAATGTGGATGGACATTGTAAGTCCAATCTGTAGTTCATGTCATCTACTAAGTTATCAATGAACATCTCTATCTTCTCCTCTTCAGGAATAGATCTAGGGTATTTAGCAAATAGCCTTCTCCATCGTTGGAGAAAAGAGAGAAACTTTTCGCCCTTTGCTTGTTTGGTGTTGTAAAGTTCTTTTAAGGTTACCCCATGTTGGATGTTGAATGAGAAGTGTGTTATGAACCTATTGATTAGTTCCTCAAAGGATTGAATTCCAGGTTCTAATTTAGAAAACCACTCCATGCAAGTGTTTCCTATGCTTCTTGGGAATAACCGTAGTAAGTAAGAGTCCTCGTGTGCGAACTCTATGCTCATAGCTCGAAATTCTCGTACGTGGTCAAACGGATCAGTTCTCCCGTTGTATTTGTTGTATGTTGGGTACTCACAATACCTTGGAAATGGTATCATGTTGATGTTTGAGTCAAATGGATAAGGGAAAATGTCTTGTAATAGATACCTCTTTGTTGGCCCTTGTTGGATATTCTGGAATTGTAATTGTAACTGTTGGATTTGTCTTGTCAAAGCATCTATTTGATTTGGATTTTCTATATTAGTTGGGTTAGGTGTGGTTGCTTCCTTGAGTTGATTGACATCAAATTCTTTAGGAAGCTTAGCACCTTTGTCGGCTAATAAGAGAAGATACTTTTCCATGTCTTGCTCTAGCATCTTTTCCATAAATTTATGAAAATTAGGGTCTTGTTGCACTTTCTCGATTTCTTCTGCAGTTATTTCCTTCTCATGTGAGTTAATAAGAGGATCAGTGTTGCTATATCGTCCCCAAGGGTTTTCTTCAGTCATGGCCACTATTTTTTCATTTTCTTGTTCTTGTTGTTTTTGATATGCTGCTCGTGTGAAAATAGGCATAAAAACGTTAAAAGGTTTACCTTAGACTTTGATCTTGGATTTGATTGGATAAGTGTCAAGGTTGTTGTTTTAAAATCTGATTTTGTTTTGTCTAGTTTCGTGATGAAAGGATGATAGAATCCTTGATAGGGAAATTTTGACAGAAAATCTCAGATTTTGGTGATAACGACACTATGCAGGATGCTGCAAGATCTAGGTATAGGGGTAAAGCTTTTCTTTTTGTATGACTATTGTGTTCTGGACTGTAAAAAAATTGTTTTGAACTGATAGAAACCTTGTATTTGATATAGGCAAGCTGAAAAAATGCCCTATTAACTCTCTATTTTTCAGGTTTTATGGCGCACTAAAACAGATACCGGGTGCGCTAAAATAGAGACTAGGTGCGTTGAAACAGAAATCAGGCGCGCTAAAACAGAGACCAGGCACGCTGAAACAGAGACTAGGCGCGCTGAAACAGAAATCAGGCGGGCTAAAACAGAGACCAGGCGCGCTAAAACAGAATCTAAGTGCGCTAAAACAGAGATACAAAGCGCTGAGACAGAAACCGGGCGCGCTGAAACAGATTCCGGGAGCGCTAAAACAGATACCAAGCACGCTGAAACAGAAATCGGGTGCGCTAAAACTGTGACCTAAAGGGGTTCAAGACAGAAAAAAATTATCTTATTCTATGAAACTCACTTGGTCTGGTATCATATTGGATGGCCGGTTGTGGGATGTATTCAGGACGAATTCTCTGACTATGATTGTGATGTTGCCTAAGAGCTCTTCTCTGAAAGTATGCTTGTGAGTCTAAGGGAGCTACGGCGTAGTCGTCTGTATAACCTCTAGAGAAATCGTGATACCTATGAATAAAAGTTCTATGTTGGAGTAGAACTTTCCTGCTTTGATATAGAAACCTTTGTTTTCTTAGGAGTTGTTTGTAGGCAAGTGTCTTCTTTGGTTTTCGGATTCGTTTGGCAAGAGATTTCTTAACAAACTTGGTGGATACCCAATCTCGAATCATGAGAAATCCACAAGTGTTTTGATTTTTTTGGATTTTTGTGATGATCTTATCTGAGTTTAATGATAGAAAACACAGCAATCAAGAATAGAGTGGTTGTATTTAAAATCCTAGAATCTAAACAAGTAGTGTATGTTCTCAAGAATCAAATGATTCTTCTTGATTTTTACTGGTTTGATAACAAGATAAGACAATCCAAACAGACTCACTCCTAGAGACAAAAGGTCATCGTTATATACTCGAACGGCCCACAGCTTGGAATTGCGTCGACTCACACAGCCATGTCACCCCTAGAGGGCGCCCATGTTTTTGTCTTTTCCAGGTGCGTACTCAGAGTGACGAAAGTGGATACCGGATCCCCCGAGCAAACAGTCCTTGGCAATTATATGGTGAGTGCTTGAGGGTAGATTCTTCCCCGCCCCTGCACCGCCGAGTATTACAATGTTCGGAAACTGACAAGTGTGCTTCTAGTTCTAAGTTCTTAGATAGGGTTTCCGTTCAGAGCGGCAAATGGATAAACTCCCTCGAGAGACCTCCCAATCTTTAAAACAAAGATTTTGGGGATGGTTATCCTGCGCACTTCCGTTGAAAGAGGGTTTCCCCAAATTCACATAAATTTTAAAGTGGGTTGGAATACCATGGCTTTTGGCTGTCCCCACTCAGGTCGTTCCCGTAGGGTGAGTACTTTTTCCCACTACGGCAGGCCTGTCTAAAGGTTTTAATAAAAAGCATAAAATTGCATAAAGTAAATGGTGAGTCTGGTATTCTGATGCACCCAGTTAAGGGGAAAGCATAAACCTGTCACCCAAACACAGCAAGATTTTGTTCTTTTTAAGCCCAAAAGACAAATGATTTACTTCTAATGGAGATATTGCTCCATGACAAGCAAGATGTTCAATTTTTAAAACCTCAAAAGAAGTGTGATGTTTCTATCCTAGGATTGGTACATTTTTAATCCATTTCTATCCTAGGATTGGTAAATTTTATCCATTTCTATCATAGGATTGGTAAATTTTATTGTTTCTACCCTAGGATTGGTAAATTTTAACCAAACAGAAATAAATAAATGAAATCTGGCCGCGGACGCGTCGGATCCAGATGAAAGAAATGACTTTAAATGAAAAGAAGTGGCGCGCTGGAACAGAAACCAGGTGTGCTAGAACAGTGACCAGGCACACTGGAACAGAAACCTGGCGCGCTGGAACAGTTACCGGGCGCACTAAAACAGAATCCTGGCGCGCTGTAAAAACTCTCGATCCCGCGAAAACTTTTACGCCGATTCCTGTACGACAAGATTTTCAAAAATTAGCAAAATACGGGGTATTGCCCCACGGTGGGCGCCATTTTGTAAGCTGTAGAATGTGGGAAACAAGCTAAACTATGCATCTACGCTTCTAAATAAGATAAATGTATCTAAAACTCAATGAATTTAAACTAAATTAAACTAAAAAGCTTCAAAATGCTATCCTATTGCTCTCTAACTCTAAAGACTTCTCTAATTTACTTAGCTCTCAGATTCTTAAGCTAATTAAACTATTAAGTGACACTTAGAGAATGAGAAATGAGATTATGCTACTCTATTTTAATCTAAATATGCAAACTCTATGCTAATGGCAGCCATGGGTGCAAATGCTGAAGCTGGATGGATGCTGGATGGTTGCTAGATGATTGTTGGATGAATTGGATGCTTGAGTGCTTTGGAAACCTACAGAGTAAGATTACATTCGTTGGGATCCTTTTCTTGCAGCCCAAGAGCTGTATTTATAGCTTTCACGGCAGCACAATTGTACAGGAAATCGGGATGAGGGGCTGTGATTTCTTCTGGAGAATCCAAAGGCATGGGATGAGAAGAAGGAGCTGATCATGGAGAATGGTTTCTCCCCATGAAAACACCAGGCAAGATAAGAGGGAAGGTGGGTGGAAGGTTGTTGAGAGATCTTCCTGCAGATTTTCCCTGAAGCATTTCCCGTGAATGGCAGTGCCATTAATTTGATTGGTGAGAAATAAATATTTATTGGTGAGGGAATAGTGCAAACTTTATGCAATAAATTTAAATAATTTTAATTTATTTAAATTTAGCAAAAATGAGGAATAAATAATTTAATAAATCAAACTATAGGGTTTGGTTTTATTAAATTAAAGGAGAGTGATAATTAAATAAAAGATTTTTGACAATCTTTATTTAATTAAGAGGAAATGTGAAATTAAATAACACGAATTATTAAAATTGTGTATTCAATTTAAAGATAGAAGAAATAATTATAATAATTAAATAAAACAAGTTTTTAATTTTGTTTATTTAATTAAGAGAGAAATAATGTGATAAAATTGATAATAATTAAATAAAACAAAGTTTTTAATTTTGTTTATTTAATTAGGAGAGAAAAATAGGAGAATTGATAAATGAACTTAATATAAATAAATATTTCTATTTATTTACTAAGTAGAGGAATTTAAGGTTAATTAATCAAATAAGGCGTATTCGATTAATTGGATTCTCCAGACCATTTTTAGGTGTCTACAGTAAGGATGAATTAAAGAAACAAGTCAAAGTTTTGACTAAATGCCTAGAGTCATTCTTTGATCTACCTCCTTGGCCAATTTCTCAAGTTAAATCATCCTCTAATCCTATAGTGATGATAAGAAAGGAAGTAGTGAATAAGATGAGTAGATCTAAAACTTTCGAGAAAGCTATTGAGGAATGGAGTGGTGGCTTGGTAAGGAAAGACAATCAAGTCATCACTGAATCATTAGGATTTCTTTAAAGGGAAAATGTTTCAATGACTGAAATTGAAAAAGAGATCG